>CM064541.1:16885914-16969717 GCA_032716605.1 Paralithodes platypus
ACTTCGTATTAAGGTTTCTCAAGAGAGCTACCCTTCCCCCTATAACGTAGATATTTGACGCACCAGCCTTGCGATTTGCACTAGTCTACTCGGCATGCCATGCGCAACCAGTATCTTGTATCCACAGTGACTCTAGCTAGATTTTATCAGTCAAGTGAGACATTAAGTATATTAAACCAATTAACCCTTTTAATGCATACCCCGTTTATGATTACACCAACATTTTCGGCAGCCCCTAGTTTGATGGATTGAGACACAAAAACGACTTAAGGCTCTTTTGTTGAGAGTAAATACTGCATTGTCGTTGGCGATTATTATTATGGGTGTAAGCGTTTAGGAGATTCTTGGCTCCGACTGCATTATATATCCTTGCCTTTTTGTGTAGCATAGCTTGCACGAGATTGTTTTCCGCTGCCAGGCTTTTTGGGTTTCCATTTCCGATTCGAGCGATCTTTGAGAGCACTCTAACATTTAAAAAGAAGATTCCTTGTTGGTGTTGCAAAGGATTTTAAGTGCACTTTCTTCTTTCTTGCAGGAGTGCCTGACATTTATTTATTAAAGTAAGGTAAGCTGTAACTTCCTCTTATACCACCTTACTGTTTGCATACCATAAATCCAAGCACCTTCGGTTATAGGTAGTAATGAGGCTTGTTTTCACATAACCTGAAGCCTAGAGTAGAACGCACATTTATGTGAGAGTTTGATAACCTATTAATTGCATATAGAACTCTGGAGAGTATTTGTGTTCTTTTAGTTCACTGGGAATATAACATCAGAGGTTGGATCTAGCGCTTTCCGTTGTAAAAGCATTTATGGCCATTACTAGTCCGAATGAATAAGAGGCCCTGATATATTTAAACCTCAGTCGTAACACTCTCGTTCTTACTTTCTCTATATGTACTTGTCCTCTCTTCTTACCTTTCTCTATATTACGTCCTCTCTTCTTACTGCTCTATATTACTTCCCCCTCTTTCCATACTTCTTCTATATTACTTCCTCTCTTCTCTTACTTCTCTATATTACTGCTCTATATTACTTCCTCTTCTTACTTCGCTATATTACTTGCCTCTCTTTTTACTGCTCTATATTACTTCCTGCTCTTCTTACTTCTCTATATTACTTACTACGTCCTCTCTTCTTACTTTCTCTATATTACTTTCCTCTCTTCTTACCTTCTCTATATTAACTGCTCTATATTTTTTTTTGAAAAACAAACCCTTTCCTCTTCCTCTTACTTACTTCTCTCTATAATTACTTCCTCTCTTCTTACTGCTTTGCTCTATATTACTGCCCTCTCTTCTTACTTCCTCTCTTCTTACTGCTCTATATTTACTGCCTATCGTTCTTACTGTCTCTCTATATTACTTCATTCTCTTCTTATTTCCTCTATATTACTATTACTTCTCTCTTCCTTACTTGCCTCTATAATACTTCCTCTCTTCTTACTGCTCTGATATTAAAACGGCCTCTCTTCCTTACTTTCTCTATATTACTTCCTCGTTCTTGATACTCATGGTAGGCCTCATAAGCATGTGATAAAGATTTGCTGGAACTTCGGTTTCATTTGTCTGGCTTCCCTCACTGTTTCCAGGTGTGTCTCACCTACACATGAAGTAAATCCAGCTAGCTCTCACCAACGAAAACACCTCCTCCTCTTATTCATTTAACTATAGCACTAAACACACACACCACACTGGTTTCCAATACACACACAATAATATACGTTGAAAATAGCAACTATCACTCTAGGCACCTTGGTTACAGGCGGATCAATTGGGGCGGGCTTTTGTGTCAACCTTCACACACATAATAGAAATATAATATAATAAACAACTGATATAATATCTACAGTATATATTAGTATATATATATGATAATATATATATATATTATATAATATTTGTATATAATGGTATATAGCTTGTTGCTTACTTTTTCCAGTTAATTTATCCTTGCGTAATAGTTAAATTGTTGCGTTCATGACTTTTGTATTGGTGTACTTCGTAATTCTTGTAATATTGGTTTAGATCATATCCATTGATCAAGTAGGATTAAATCTGATTTTCATTATTATCATATACTGTTTACTTTCAACAATTTATCTGAATATTGGCCCATACAATTTCTATGAAGCACAACAATTAACACATTATTATAAGTTATAACTATTTTAAGCCCTATTGTAATAAGTGAACTTTGACCTTGACCCATGGCATTAACCTTTAGGTACTGATATATATCTTAATTGAATGATCCTGTAGAGTGAAAAGAAGTGTGTACATTTAAGAGAGAACTATTTTATACTTTACATTTTTAGGGTATATTATATCTAAGCATGAGGGAGAAGGGGTCCAGAAAAAATACCACGCCTTATTCAGGTTAAGACCAATCAGCTTCGAGATTTAATATTATTAGTTTATGTTGACCTTAAACCATACTGTTTACCTTTGTATATCTTGTCTGATAGTTTGTAATTATATTGTCTACTAGGAGGGGTACCCGGCATTGCCCGGGTTTAAATTCTACTACCATAATCACCATCATCAATCACTACTACCACAATCATCACAATACTACTACTACCATAATCATCGGCCTCGACTTATCTGTGCCTCATTAAACGGCGACCTCGATTTCGGCCGCTAAATGACCTCCGATTTTGTATCTAACCTCATCCGTACCCCATTTTTGGGAGCTGCGAACAACTTTTATTCCATACACCTTTTCGATCAGAGGCCTCCTTCTGCCCCAAACGGCAATTTTTTTCGCTCCCGTTTACTACATAAGTTCTGCCGAAAGTTCTAGGAGGGGTACCCGGCATTGCCCGGGTTTAAATTTTACTACCATAATCACCATCATCAATCACTACTACCACAATCATCAAAATACTACTACTACCATAATCACCGGCCTCGACCTCCATGTGCCTCATTAAACGGCGACCTCGATTTCGGCCGCTAAATGACCTCCGATTTTGGATCTGACCTCATCCGTACTCCCATTTTGGGGAGCTGCGAACAACTTTCGTTCCATACACCTTTTCGATCGGAAGCCTTCTTCTGTCCCAAACGGCAATTTTTTTCGCATTTTTTTTCGCTCCCGTATACTACATTAGTTCTGCCGAAAATTTTATTAAACAAAAGTGTCTCTGATTTCCACTAAACTCGCCTAAAACCATCTACAAAGCCTGGGCTTTCCAGCGGTGCCCCACACTCCCACCTGGCACCAAAACTGTGGGAGGAGTTTAGTAACAAATGTCGGGTAACTGACAAACATTGACCTTTATTTATTAAGATATTATTATCAAGAATATCAGTACATCTGAGAATGAGAAAACTGAACACGCAAAACATACATGAATACATTGGTCCAGGTTGAAACTGATAAACCCGGTACGAGTGATTATATGCCAAACAAGGATAACGCACCATTAACCCGTTCAGCCCCGGCTAGTTTTGTAATGTTTGTTCACCAGAACCCGGCCGATTTTCAATTTTTTTTTTTATTCCAGAAACAATAGCGAATGGGTTAGGAATGAAGGAAAAACACGAAAAACCGCTCAAAAAGCTTAAAGAATGGTCCTACAGAGCCCCCGAAAACGTATTTTACAAGAGTAAAAAATTGAAGGCAATTACCCCAAAAAACCAGGTTATTGCGCGCTCACGCGCACGCACGTGGACTTTGAGAGTTTTCAACCATCGGCACGGTTGCGTGGGATACGTACACAGTTCCCATACAAATCTGAGCCCTCTTGACTGGCTACACCTGAGGTTACGGTCGGCGCAATTAGGGTGACGTGCCAGGCGCGTCTCTGGGGCTGTGCGTTACATACATCGCCGACGCGTCAGGCGCGTCGCTGGGGCTGTACGGGTTAACAAAAAATATATTAGTCCACCGCAATATCCATTTTGACTAAATAAAGAAACCTAACATTATCTCCAGCCTTATAACAATATTTCCTTAACCCTTAATTAGCGGCTCACCACATAAGTCGTATTTAATAAAGCTGGACTATGTGGCGGCGCTCGACATAGGTCGAGTGGCAATTTCAGCACGTAATGTTGCTGAGAGAGAGAGACAAGTGGTGGCAGGAGAGTAGCGAGCGTATGACTGCTCCAGACCACCGCGGCGAACATACTGACACGAATCCCAGCTCCCTCCTCCCTCTCTCACTCGCTATATAAGGAATTGTATCGGGAAAGTGGCTAATTACATGCTTTTTGCACTCGCGTTGCACGGTTATTGCAAGAAAACTAGCCATCATAAAAGGATCGTTATGGTGTCATTCGAAAGCTCTGTTTATGCCCTTTCAGGGATCGGTACTTGTTTTACGTTCTGGGTATTATTTAGGCATGAAAATGATCACGTAAACAGCCCTATTTTGGCTAAAAACACCCCGCTGGGCGGTACATATAAATAAACCGCATAGGCCGCTCGTAAGGTGTTAAGTATTAATATAACATAATGTATTTATGAATATTTGCTAAATTTCCGATTAGAAAATATTCTCCTTCCCATAGGATTCCATTCTGCAACCATGTTTTATGGCGACTTTGAAGTCGGTGGGAGTGGTGGGTGACAATAGAACTCTATTATGCTATATTGTTCTTATGTCTCACCTAGTGGCTACTAATTTAAGTAGTAGTAAAACATATATATTTAAATCCAAACTCTAATGTAGAGACCGAAAGGCATGATGTATGACCTGTGAATGTGTTAAAACTTTTGTAACTGTCCCCCCCCCCCCCCCTCTTCCACCACAAACACACACACACACACACACACATACACTGCCTTGTTTCCGACCATCGCTCCATGTGTCAATATATCCATTGTTCCCTCCTGGCTCGCCTTTTCTTACTCCTGCCTCATTTTTGCCGCAGTATCGAGTGTCAACCTCGGCTTCTTTGGTTCTCTCTTTTCAATCCACTTTGATGTCTCCCGTCTTGTCGTTTGACATATTTTCCTTTCAGCATTGTTTCTCGTAGTTGTGTTTTGTTGACTGCATGTCTGCTATGCTTCTATATTTTGTTTGACTTTTTCTTCTTACTTTGATTTACTAAGGTTTTGTACGTAACAAATAGGTATGTGTATTATAAGGGAATTAGAGCCATATTTAAGTTACGTTAGAGTAAAAATGTTTGGAGACACGGAGCTTGGAGCAGTTTAAGACATAGGATGAAGGAGCGATAGGTTAATAGAGAAAGTTCCACAGTTTACTTGTTGAGAGGAATAATGACTGGGAACAAAATGGGAATGTGTTGAAAGGTGGGTGCCACGTACTGCTCATAAGGGAGGAGGTATACACTATAAAAGCTCTGAAGAGCATTGATTATTATAATAGCGGTAGAAGAGAGAGAGTGATGCAACTTGTGTAGAGAGGTATTGTAGAGCATTTGTAAGAGGAGGTAAGTTGACAAGACTAAATGCTTTCGAGTCTACCCTTTCGAGAAGTGTGGAATAAGTGGAACCTCCCCACACATGCGAAGAGTACTCGATACACTGGTGCACAGTGCCACTGTGCAGATCAAGAAGCTCTGCGGGGATAAAGAACCCACAGAGATAGTTGAGCACACTTAAGTTCTGGGAAGCTCTTGTAGCAGGAGTAGTGATATTATGGATAAAAATCACCATCTGAGGAAGAGCACTTTATTGACAACGTTTCGCAGATAGCTTCATCAGTGACCTGATGAAGCTATCTGCGAAACGTTGTTAATAAATTGCTCTTCCTCAGATGGTGTATTATATCCATTTTGTCTACTTTTCAAGTACCACTCAACATAGTGATATTATCTTTCAAAGGAAGGTCAGAGGAAAAGGAGACACAAAAAGTATTGAGAGAAGACAAAAGATTGATTTGTTTGCTTTTATTGAGTAGGGGATAGTCGTGTCAAATATTGTGACGGGTAGATAGACAGAGAAATTGGGTTTCAGAAGCAATTAAAGGATCAAGAATATTTTTTGGCCCTATTGGAAATAGTTGATATTGTGGAAGATAGGTGTGCTAGGGCCTCATCACGTGAGCTAGTTGACTATTTTAAGGTAGTCATCAGCAATGCATAGGATTGGATAGGACTAGAGATACAGTTGAGAAGTTCATCAACGAATACTAGAAATAGCGGTGGCGATTGGTCTGAGGTCGCCCATCGTCCCCCAATGCTCGGTTTCTCTCTCATAACTCATAATGGCCTCAAAATGGCACCCGTCATATATGACGGGCACACAGGGATAGCTTATATTCTCTCTCCTATCATATGATGAACACCGCAAGTTGAGGGTTAATAATAAATAAAAATCTATACAGTGGAAACAGTGAACACTAAAAATATGATAACATTTTCCTTTAGATGTACGCCCTTATACTCTTTATTTGATATTGTATGAACAACGTCCTCTTCAACTGTATTTGAGTGGCCATAAATTGGATAGACTGGGAGAGGCTTGGACTGGTTAGATAATATACAGTACAACTGATAAGGATCAGTTTATATGGGATGTAAAAAACTTAGTTCGTTTTAATAGAGAGAATAATAATTTTATATTTATAGATGACAAACAACATTTGAGCGTGGCTTCACTTCATACTAACAATAATAATCTTGATAACGAATCCGTGAGGTGACTAATTATATCAAATTTGTCAGCCATTTCGTTTACTAAGTTGAACCTGGAGGTATTTCAACTTGTAACTCCTGACATATGATACCGGGGTAAGGATTTATGTATTGGTCGATATCATTATTAATGTACTATTTTTTAGTTTCCTCCCTAAAACTCCATCAAACTATAAAAAAAACATTCCCAAGGTCCCCCTTCTAGATAAATTTGTATATTTGTTGGTAAAAATAATTTTCCGGCCAAAGGCCGGTTCCTCCTAAATTACAGACTTGCAATCGCTCGCCAAGGAATTATTGACACCTAAAATCATAATATTGATGAAGAAATGGAGCAAAATGTCTTAAAATCGCCATACTAATGGACCGAACTTCTTGAACTCTGAAAACTAATGGGGCTAAGCATGAGGGAGAAGGGGGCCAGATTTTGTTTTTAAAGCAAAACAAGTGGGTTGTGCATCCTGCTATATGATCTTAAGCTATGTTTTTGTATCATATGATATATAATACAAATGAAGTCTTCTCTCTCTCTCTCTCTCTCTCTCTCTCTCTCTCTCTCTCTATGTCGCTGTACTCGGGTGAACAAAAGGGCATTGTACACTCACGCGTACTAAAAGTTGCTCAAGGGTGGGTCCTTCCTTCCCTTCCTCCACCCAGGGTAGGTGGAAGGGGGGAGTTGGGTCCAAGTCTACCCCCACCTTCCACCCCCAAACTATCCCCAACTCCCCCACCTTCCTTCTCTAGCTGGCAGTTAGTGATTAGCGACAATTGTTCTCATGTATTGCAAATTATTATTGTTAAGCCATCATTGCACATGCTTACAATGGCCAACATACATAATTTATTAAGAATTTACTAATACAATATACTGAATAATTGTATTCTCAAAATTAGTTTCTATACACAACGTGGGCTTCACGAATCTCAGCTGTAGTGATCTGCTTCTCTCTCTCTCTCTCTCTCTCTCTCTCTCTCTCTCCATCTCTCTCTCTCTCTCTCTCTCTCTCTCTCTCTCTCTCTCTCTCTCTCTCTTAACACGCAGAATACGAGGTCAGTTCATTTAAGTTTTTAAAATATATAATGGGTTTGACAATTTGGATCCTAGCAAAATGCTTAGCCTAAATATGAATACAATACGCAACCATGGCTGGCAGTTATAATTGAAAAGGTTCAGCACTAGTATTTGTGGAAACCGTTTCCCATTTAAAAACTGTTCTACCTGGAACAAACTTTTCTCAGAAGTTGTAAACATTTCCTCAGTTGAGCAGTTCAAGAAGACAGTAGTCAGTAGATAGTATTTTGCACTCTGTAATGAGTGTAGTGCACTGAACAATGTATCTCATTCCACTTCGAATATTTCTCCGGAATGGACCGCAAGGTCTTTGAGAAACTAACTATTCCTTGTAACTCCTTGACACTCTCCCATAGCGCACACTTTCTACAATCAAGATATAACGGGTATGAATGGGGTATATTTCCCTTTATTAGTGTATGTGATGAATGTTGCCTGCATTCGATACACATAGAGGAGAGTTGATGGGGTTTGTAGAGGTGAGAAGCTGGGCTCACAGGTAGAGATAAAGAAGGGGGAAGTGAGAAGGCGAGCCCTGCTACTCAAGGGTCGATACTCAAACCTTACTAAAAAATTAACACCGACTTTGATCGTAAAGTGTATAATATTCTACATTTATTTGATTGAACAAAAAAGTGTATAGGCCACATTTGATTAAATACAGGCCGTTTATAGTATGTATGGTATTGAATAAATGGGAGAAACTGATTGAAATGATTAACGAAACAATTGATATTCCTTTTATGATATAAAAGCCCGACTGTGTAAGTAATTTGAGAACCTAGGAGAAGATCGTAGAGGTGCGGCACGTTGATGTGTATTGCAATAATGGTGAAGCTCGTATCCTGAATACTGTATGAGATTGGATTTAATTACGGTATTATTATATTCAAATCACATTATCCTAAATCTTGATCGTAGAAAGTAGTAAAATGAGAGAGACAAACACACGCAGAGAGAGAGAGAGAGGCACAAGACCACTACAGCCAAGATTCGTGTAACCCACGTTGTGTATAGACACTTATTTTGAGAATGCAACTATGTAGTATATTGTATTAATAAATTCCTACTATATTTTAAATGTTGGCCATTATAAGCATGTGCAATGATGGTTTAACAATAATGTGCAATACATGAGAACAATCGTCGCTAATCACTAACTGCTAGAGAAGGAAGGTGGGTGAGTTGGGGATAGTTTGAGGGTGGAAGGTGGGGGTAGGCTTGGACCCGACTCCCCCCTTCCACCTGCCCAGGGTGGAGTAGGGGAAGGAAGGACCCACCCCTGAGCCACTTTTAGTACGTGTGAGTGTACAGTAAGTATGAGTCAGCTTGGTGCCCAGACTACTTTAAACTCTAACAAAAGGATGAGCCAGGTCACTGTGGTGAGTTTCATAATGGAAAATGTAATATCAATTAATACAAGGATATTATATGAGAAACATAATTATATACAAGAATGATAGAAACTATATTATTTACAGAGTGGAAAGTATTTATATAGGAATTTCATATACGATATTAACCCATACCATACCGTAGGATACAGTAATAAAAGCCCCTGCAGTCCCAAGAACTGTGGCAAAAATGGCAGGAGAGACTACCTTTTCACCTCAAGAGATGGAGCAAGACTGGCCCAGTCACGCTTCAGTGGGTCTTATATAAGCTGAGAAGTGTTGCCAGACCGGTAGCAGTGCTTAAACAGTCGTGTTACCAACTACAGGGTTGTACAGGCAGTTACAAGGAAAGTACATTACTGACGAATATACTCGGGCCTGGGACTGGGGAGTTTCTTATCTACTGACGAATATACTCGGGCCTGGGACTGTAAGGGTTAACCCCTACTGTACCATAGGGTACTACCATAAATGTACCACCAGTACCAAGCAATGTGGCCAAAATGGCTTCAGAGGCAAGATATAACAACCTCCCACCTCAATAGATGGAGGAATACTGCCTCTCCTAGCCTGTGGGGGCTTGTTTATAAGCTGAGGAATGTTGCCAAGGTCTTAGAGCAAAATTTGCAAATTGTTATCAATTTAGGCATTCATTTGCAAGATCATTGCAAGATAACCAGATGTCATACAGAGATGATTCATGTGTCATTGGAAAGCTCTAGCATTGTACTTTCACGCCATAGACGGGTTGCAGCCGTCGCTGGGACTGGGGAATGATTTATCTACTGACGACTCTGCCGTCGCTGAGATTGTACGGGTTAATAAGCCAAGTTAAAAGGGAAACATTAGTTGTGCAATGTATAATCATTGCACCTACGCATGTCAAGAGACGTTTTACAGATAAGATAGTAATGGTCGTGTTTGTCTGTTAAAATTATTACACACACGATATTGAATCATAACATGTTTCGTTATCATAACATTTGAACAGACGATATTTCAGAGGGATTAAGAGAACAAAGCACTTGCTAGGAAGCGGAGTATATAAGTCTGAGGTGACTATACATTACGAGAAAATGTTTTTCAAAAACTGTCTCAAATGTTTCAATAGGCCTTAGAAAGTAACTTTATAAACCTCCTGTATCACACAAAGTCTTTGGTGTGGTGGCAGGGCGTGGGAAATGCACTATATACTCGCAGAATACGGCCTCTTTTCATCTGAAAAGCTGAGGGAAATCTGTGCCTATATGGCAACATCTGGCAACCTTTATCCCAGGACACAACAGAATACCCTCGCCACCAATTTCCAACATTCAGTGTGTGTCCAGAATTGAGGGTGAGTGCACGTGCGTTTCTCACCTGCCTGGCCTTGCGGGGTCCCTTTACTGTGACTGACACGCCTCGTATCTCAATACTAGAATTGCGCAATATAAAAATGTTTATAATTCCTTACAAACTTGTGAATCTATTGTTTACGATCTGGAATTTAATGCTATGAACTCAGAATTTCATATTATGCATATTTTCAGAATGTACAGACCCATTTATATGAAATATCCGGCAGCGGCGGCGGGTGGTGCATTATAAAATTACATGACATGACATGACTTGACTTCAGGCAATGTAAAAAAACGACTTTATAGCAGGGTAAATCTATCATTGAACTATTCACAACCCATTATTTGATATGTTTCACAGTAATATTAAGGCTGCAAAAGTGGTAGAACTTTATGACATGACATGACATGACATGAGCCTTCAGATTGTAGGAAAAGACGGAGAACTGAAAATTCAAGCAGTATGGGAGGTTTCAACTTTATATCTCAATTTTTTATTTGCAGAATTTTTGGTGACGAAGTTCCAGTCCCCCCTTAACCCGTACAATCCCAGCGACGGCTATAGTTGTCAGTAGACAATTAATTCCCCAGTCCCAGCGACGGTTATAGCCGTCAGTAATGGATTTGTCTTGTAACTGCCTGTACAAGGCTATTTTTTTTTTTTTATTTTTTTATTTTTTAAGTCTTGTAGAAAAAAAAAGGTGATAGATCCACTCTTGCCTCATCTGTTGAGGTGAAAAGGTGGTCTCTCCTGTCATTTTGGCCACATTGCTTGGGACTGCTGGGGACTTTTATTACTGTATCCTACGGTACAGTACGGGTTAACATTAAATCACCTGGTGATTTTTATCACTATAATTTTAGTAGTAGTAGTAGTAGTAGTAGTAGAGGGCGACAATGGAATACCTGAACTCGGTAAAGATAACAGGATCTCTCACTGACTGTATCGTAGCACAAGATTCTGATTGTGAAGTGGACCAGGCGGACATGTACAACATCAGAAAGACCATCACGTCAGAGAGGCAAAACTCACAGACAAATGATCTGGCACAATTAATGGGACAACTTTCCTGGAGGCTAACAAGAAAAATACAAATAGCACAAGATAAGGGTGCTTCAAATTGGCTGACTGCACTACCAATCAAGGCAAAAGGCTTCAATCTCAACAAACAAGAATTTAATGATGCTATTGCACTGAGGTATGGTTGGCCGATTGAAGGACTGCCCGATCGATGCGTTTGTGGAACCAACAACGATGCAGACCACTCCATGATATTTAAGAAGGAAGGATTCATCAGCATCAGGCACGATGAAATAAGAGATGTAAAGGCGAACATGCTCAAGGAGGTGTGTCGAGATGTGGTGTGCGAACCATCACTGATTCCCTTGGATGGAGAGATCTTGCAGCATAGGACGGCCAATACATCCAATGAAGCACGAGTGGACGTTAGTGCAAAAGGTTTTTGGACAAGTGCACAGCGAGCGTTCTTTGACATAAGAATATTTGACCCAATGGCCCATAGCTACAGCGAGTTGTCTCTGGATGCTGTACACAAGAGGAACGAACAAGAGGTCAGGGCATATGGGGAAAAGATCTTAAATATCGAACAAGGCAGCTTTACCCCACTAGACTTCACCACATCTGGAGGGATGGGACCCAGGGCCCAGTGCTTCTATTCAAGGATTGTAGAGATCATCGCAGAGAAGAATCAACAGCCCAGGAGCCACGTTGTAGCCTGGATGAGGTGCCGTCTATCTTTATCTTTGCTCAGATCAGCACTACTATGCCTGCAGGGAACAAGACTGTCTGCACCACAACCAGCGACTGTGGCAGAAGTGGAGTACGAGGCAGCAGTGGCAAAGGGTCGCATAGGGAGGCGACTGGATTGAAGTTGCATGGTGTAGAGTAGTAATATCTGATGTTTGTAAAATATAATGTATGTACAATATTAAATAAAGTAGACGTGCCGTTTTGCCCAAAATCAAAACGGCATACCCAAGTCTGCGATGGGTTACCATCATCACTACTAATATCATATTTTGGACCTAAAATCATAACTATTGCATAAATTCAAAAACACTTTTTTGACTGATGTTTGCATTCACGCAACAAATGTTCATGTGAAATTTGGTGAAAATCCGTCCAACGGTCTAGGAGTTCCGAGTCAGACGGACGACGACGATGACGACGATGACGACAGACATTGTTTTCGTGTGGTACCCACTATACGGGGGGGGGGGGGGGGGGGCGATACCATTGATAAAAGCGAGTTGATAAAAATCAAAGTAGTAGTAATAATCCACGATGATGAGTCTGAGTGCTTACCCCGGAATAGGAAATAGATGAATGACTACCAAGTCGGGTGCTTTGATGACTGTTCTGACCTTGTTTAGGGTCCAAAGAGGGGATGCACAGGCTGAGTGGTAGTAGTAACAAAAATAGAAAAAAAGTAGTAGTAGTAGTAGTAATAGTAGTAATTATAGTAGTAGTAGTACTTTTGTTTACCTTTTATCTCTATTTTACAAACGTGAAACTGAAAACGTACAGAGCTATAAAGAAAAATCTACAAAGGTTTGAGATTTTTTTCTTCTAAAAAGGAATAAAAGAATCCCCATGTAACAAAGTGTGTGTTCGAACAGGCTCGAAGGTCGAGTTTCACGGCCACTCTAATCTCCAAGATATATAATATATATATATATATATATACAGGGTGTATTGAAAAAAACACTTACAGACTAAAAATGCTAGGTACTGAATAAAAAAAAACAAGTTCACTTTATTCTATAACAAAATAACAAATAATTAATAATTAATTATTTAAAGGATATAAAGTAAAATATTCAGTGTCGTCCAAGCATGGGTTATAATCCGATCACTGGCATTGGTCTCCCCTTTCATGATTCCACCCCCCCCCCCCCTGTCATCTCCTAGTTTATACCCAGGAATATTGAATTATAAACATAATTGGTTTTCAGGGTGTAGCAATGTAAGTAATATTCCCTTTATATACCGTTTACAACTCAAATTATTTTATGTTAATTCATCATTTTTTTTTTCAACATAGGAAAGACCAAAGGAATCTTCGATGAAACAAATTACTATCCTCAAGTGGTCTGCAGACATTACTGTCATATGTTAGTAAATACAAAAGCAATGCTGAATGATCAAAATACCAAAACAATGTGGGCATTACAAAGTTATTGCCTAATGTTATTTAATTAATTGTACAGTAGTGAACATTAATTCAAATACAAAATTATTCAAAGGGGTTTCGGGTTGAATTGAATCTCCTTACTAATTCTTACTGAGCATTTGCATTTCAGAGATTCGTTTAACCCTCTGAGTACCAGCGACGACAACGTGTCGTCGACAACGTGTCGTCGGTAATGTATGTTCCCCACAGTACCATGAAGCACAAGTGTCGTCGGGGTTTAATTACTCCGGTCATATGGTACCTAGAGAGCTCAGATTTGTATGGGAACTGTGTAAGTATCCCACGCAACCATGGTTAAAAACTCTCAAAGTCCAACCGTGTGCGCGTGAGCCTGCAAAAACATGGTTTTTATGTGTTTTTGCCTTCAATTTTTTACTCTTGTAAAATTGACTTTCGGGGGCTCCGTAGGACCTCTTTTTGACCTTTTTGATAGTTTATTTTTGGGCGGTCCTTCATTCCTAACCCATTCGCTAGTGTTTCTGGAAACAATTTTTTTTTCAAAACCTGCTGGTCCCTGGTGGTACATTTATTTATAACTAGCTGGGGCTCAGTGGGTTAATACGTTCGAGACTTCAAAATCGATCAGAATTAATTACCACTACTGTACATGGTGTTACGATCCAGGTTCTCAAAGACACAGGGCTCTTCAACATTGGACTAGATAATGGCAAAAAGCAACAAAGTTAACACTAGATCCAACCCCTGCCTTAAACACTGGAAAACAAAACACCATTACCGCCCTGAGTCGTGCCTGGACAACGAGGTATCCTATGACTCGGTAACTGGTGCACACACACTAGGCTGACGCTCAATGAAACAGCCTATTCTCAAACAGTAAAAGATTACTCGATTATGTTACACAAAGAAAAGATAGTTAACGTGATTAATTAACGTTACGGTAGATACTCAAATAACTGGCACTCCTGTATTAAAGAAAGTGCAATGCTAGTCCTGCAACATCAACTGGAAACTTCTGAAATAAGTCTGATGCTGGGAAGATGTTCGTAAAGAATCTTGAACAATTATAATGCAGAATACGGGTCACAATAAATGCTAGGACATATAGTAATAATAGGCAGGCGAATAATAAAGACTGCGCAAAGGTAGTAATGCTCGACAACTAAATAAATGCTTCGTGACACAACGCAACAGCCTACTCGGGTTGTGCAACTCAACAACAACCTCGGCTCAAAAGTGCAGTGAATAATAATGCTGCATACATATAATAATGGGGCTTATCTCTAACCAGTGTCTGCTCAGTTAATAAAGTCTAGCTGGGGTATCAAGGCAGGGCAACAATGGGCGAGCATGCGGCTCGTAGCCTAACGTTGTCCAAGGGTGGTATAATGAAGATTACGTTATATGACGGGGATGCTCTCTTGATAAATCTAGGTCTCTAGTACCTAGCTCTATCCTGGCGATCCCTCAGAAGTCAACACAAAGAGGCAGCACTATGTTGTGAGGGATAGGCTATGGCCCTCTCACACCACAGCGCTGTGCTCGCAAAGTAAACCAACCCGAAGACAACTTAGGCTCCCACAGTACCTGTCGATGTCGTGCAGAGCTTAGCTAACACTGCACACATCGGAGACAACGACACAGTAACCTTACCCCTAGTCTAGCTTTAGATAACCAAGCAGAATCACTGAACACCTTGCAAGGGAGACATATACCGGTCTACAACCTTCCCGAGAGAGGACACATACGGAAAAGTCCATCTCTCTAAACCTCAATAAAGCATAATACCTCCTTAACTTAATACATGGAAATATCTGAGAGCTTCGCGTACAAGACGACTGGCCGACGGTGAACGTCTATGCTGAAACCAGAAGGGATGCTGAGTTTAATAAAGATTAGAGAATGAGAAAGGAGAAGTCGAGAGAGAGAAATAGTATGCAAAGTAGCAAGTATGGGGGACAGAATTGCAAAGGATGTAGGCGATACGCGTGTCAGGCAAGCTCTGAACTGGTAAAAAATATGAGGCCGCGACGGGAAGGGACTAGTTGACCACCCGGCCGCCAACGCCGTCAGCGCCCAAGCAAGCCGCGTCATAGCTCACCTCGCTGCCGGGTGTACTCCCTCACACTCTCTCGCTCGCCTCCCACACAAGCAACATTTATATTATAGCGAATATAAAATATAAGGCGTGGTCACAGACCAAAACAAAGACCATTTCTAGACTGTCTGTGGCAACACGACACTAATGAAATAAAGCAGATCATTCTAGGACAACTGTAGCCTATCCCCCCATCCTGGCGAGCGCTAGCGAGCTGCAATGCCCCACGCAACCATTCTGCTAATGCCGGGAGGCGTCACACCCCCCCCCAAGATATGGGACACTCAACCATGTGCCCATATCTGAACAGGCAGAATGTCGGTAGAATCTGCCACTCCTAACCACTCCGCCTCTCATGGAATGCAAGCTTAGTTTCCTCAAAAAAAAATACAACATTTTATATATAAAAAAATCTTATCACCCTTCCCAAATATAATACATTAATTCATAACATTGTGCTCCCAGAGCGAGCTTTAAGAAGCACAGCCTACTGAGGGAAAATCATCTGCACTCAGTACTCAGCTACAATATTATCTTAAAATTAATTATTAAAAAAGAAAGGGTTTTTATTTAATTTTTCATATTTTATTTTAATGTTGTTTTTGGTGGCTACTATAGATGTAGCCTAATTTTCTTCTAATCAAAGCCAACAACTCCTGCCCTGCGACCCTACGCTGATGCTACACACGCGAGCCAACAAGCACCAGTGCAAAAAATACACCGTGAGCCAAGACAGGAGGCTATACCAACATACTGTGGTAGCCTACCCCGGATCCTCCACCCACGACAGACACTGACTGAACAGCGAGGGTTCTCCTGCAAACAAAGCCAAAACATTATCAGTGCCCTTAGCATGCCACACATCCAACTTGTGTTCCGGCAGCACAACAACACCTGACACTGATAAACTGCCCAGTTCATCGCAAGACTGGCACTTCTCTTCGCTCTTTCCGGCAACGAGGCCTGCCAATAACCCTTCACTAGTTCTACCTTCGTGATGAGCGAGGCAGCCCCGAAGCGGTCTATGGTGTCGTCAACTCTAGGTAATGGATAGGCGTCTGTCAGGGATAATGCTTCCACACTCTTGCAATCAACATACACACGGACTCTGCCACCAAACTCAGGTTGCAAAGCCACTGGCAACGATCACTCACGATATCCCTCATCCCTCAGACCCCCTCTCCACATGCCGTCCAGCTCCGCCTTCACAACAGGCTGTCGAGCAGGATTCACACGGTAGGGAACCAACTCGAGCCTTGCACTGTCTCCAGCCTCCATGTAGGATTCTACCCCGTACATCAGGCCTGGAGAAGCAACAAACATGCGGACGGACTGCCACAGCCTAGTAAACAACTCCTCTTGTCGCTCAGGAACAAGAGGTTGCAACTTATCTCGCAGAACAATATGCCTAGTGCCCTCCCACATCTCCTTCACCATGTGGAGAGGACCCCTCACCTGATGCCCGAAAACAAGCTCATTCAGACTGAAACCGAGACTCTCTCCAGGTACTTCTCTTGCCGCGAACAAAACATACGGCAGACCAACGTCCCAATCCTTTCCATTCTCTGCGCAGTAACATCGAAGCATGCTTTTCAGCGTGGCGTGCCACCTCTCCAAGACTCCTTGACTCTCCGGGTGATACGCAGAAGAGACGACAGTGCTGATGCCATGCTGAATCATAGTTTGTTTGAACAGATTAGATGTAAAATTAGAACCTTGGTCCGATTGCACCTCTTGCGGGTAACCATACCGCGAGCAATACAAGAGCAGGTTCTGGACAACAGTTTTCGCCGTGCCATTTCTCATTGGATAAGCATCAGGATAACGAGTGGCCACATCCATGATAGTTAATAGAAATTTATTACCGGCACTAGTAGGGGGTAGGGGTCCGACCATATCAATGATGACCTTACTGAAGGGCGGTCCACTGACAGGAATGGGGTGCAACGGGGCTCTCGGAATTGTTTGGTTAGGTTTTCCAACCCTCTGCCACGTATGACACCTTGCTATCCAGGTTACCACCTGCCCCTTCAACCCCGGCCACCAAAACAATTTTTCTAAAGCCGCCACCGTTTTTCTCACCCCTAGATGTCCTGCCAATGGTATGTCATGCGCCAACCTCAGTAGGCTATCCCTGCACTCCCGTGGCACCACCAACTGGTCCACTACTCCGGACCCCTCTTGCCAACTACGTTTAGGGTCTTGAAAACGCCTATAGAGGATGCCTTCTAAATAAAAAAAATCTCCTGGCTGTGCATCGCCGTCCTCGTCGAGCTCTACAGCTCCATTAGCACACGTTTGGAGCTCAGGGTCCTCTAGTTGCAACCGACGTATATCTGAGGGTGCCAAGCGATCTAACTGCTCCCGGAGCAATGCATGCCCTTCCCCGATACTGGGCTGCTCCCTCTGTCTCTCTCGATGTACATAACGTTGCTGTCGTGGAGACTCGTCCTGCCCAGCCTCGTCACTCTCGATGACAGGCCCAGGGGCTACTCCAGAATTAAGTAATGGTGCTAATACTGAATCACCCAGGAGAGCCGCCGAGTCAAAACTCTTAAAACCAACTCCAGCTTTAGCCTCCTCCTGTTGATCGTTCCTCCGCTGGTCTGAAGACGGAGGACTAGGCTGTGACACTTTAGCTGCCCGAGCTCGGGTGACAACACACGCCATGGGTTGTGTCTGGCACTGCTCGACCCACTCTTGCTCTTCCCTACTCACGTCGGCCGGCCTCTCGGCAACGACTAAGGGTAGAACCTCAGAAGCGGGCATTGCAAAGTCGTTGCCGAGAAGGTCGAAGCCCTCCACTGGCAGTTCCTCCACAATCCCGACATCCAATTCACGTGCCACACCATCCACCTCCAACTTCAACCGCACCAGCGGGTATGACTGAGTTGCATTAATACCCTGCACCACTACCACCCGAGCCTTATTTATAGGGTAGCCAGTCAAGTTTTTCATCAGAGTCTGGGAAGCACCTGTATCACGCAAGACCTCTACTCCATACTTGCGCCCCGCCCACATTACGCTACCCCGCCCTCTATGGTCGCAAAAAACATCCTGAGCAGGGTTCGAGCCTCCCAGGTACTTCTGCCTTGGCTGTGCCTCAGCCTCTGACGAACTGCCCCAGGCAAACTCAGACGACTTCGGAGACACACCAATGTTTCAGGCCAAAGACACAGCTGCTGTAGGTGGTTTGCTAGGACAGACTCTTGCAAAGTGCCCCTTTTTATGACAATGATAACACTCCAATTCCCCTTTGGGCTTCCCTTGGTACTGGGAAGGGCCCGGCCCCTTCTTAAACGGGACAGTGCTAGTCTTGTGGTCAGTCTTGGTATCATGGCTCTTGTACTTGTTTGCATAAGGTATATCACTAACTCGGGGGGGTGGGGCGTCACGCCCCTTGTTACCTGCCTCACTACGCTGGGCAGACCCGCACCCACGAATTAGTGATAGCCGGCGGTCAGCCATCTCAGCTGCCTCCTGTAGAGTTTTTGGTTGCTTTTCTTTCAGGTTTAACGTCAGGTCGCCGCCCGTGCATTTGAAAAACTGCTCTAAAAGCACCAACTGTTTAATGTCGTCAAACGTAGTAGCTTTCTCCGACCTCAGCCAATTCCCAAAAGCATCGGACAGCTCCCGGGCATGTTCCAAAAAGGTGCTCTCCCGACCCTTGGTAACACCCCGGAACTTCAACCTGTACGTCTCTGGTTGTAGTTCGTATGCTCTCAGGACAGTCTCCTTGAGTTCCTCGTAGATAATACACAACTCCATAGGCAATGCATCATAAGCCCTGAGTCCCTTGCCCACAAGTCTAGAGGAAACAAGGGCTGCCCACTTCTCCCCAGGCCACTGGTGTTCCTGGCACTTCTCGAATCTCATGAAAAATTCGGTGACACCCGACTCATCAAATACAGGGACTAGCTTTAACAGGTGCGACAAAGACTGATCATGCCCACGATTCCCACCACCGAGATGTTGCCCTGTCATTTCCATCCGAGTCTTCTCAAGATCGATATCTGCACAGTACCTGGTAGACTCAGCCTCCGACTGGGCTTTTATTCTCGCGAGTTCGAGATCAGTCTGTTGTTTAACCTTAGCGAGACGTTCCTCACGCTCAGCCTGCATCTTAGCCATCTCAAGCTGGAAGAACATTTCTGTAGTGAAACTTTGAGGAGGAGGTGCAATTATTGGAGGCCCACCCAGCGATCCTAAACCATGCTGCCAGCGGCTATCGGCCTGCGGGAACGTACTAAACTCCGGCATCCTAGAGGTCCCGATGGGAGTAGAGTGGAGGGGGGGCTCGAGCAGAAGTCCCCGAGCACCCTTTCCACCCTGGACCTCACTAGCCGCCCCCAGTACGCAAGCCCTCAAATCGTTCTTCTTGATGCCATGAGCCACCTTAAGCCCCATGAGGGGAGCCAAACACTGTAGACCATACTTGCTAATTCCCTCTAGTCGATCAGCTGTTATAGGCACCTCCAAAAACTTCTTTGCGGCCTCCTCACTAGTTACTAACCCCCCTGGCATCTGCCCATCAGAGCCTGCATCATTCCCTGAACCCTCAGTATGATCTGATTCGTCTCCCATGGTGTCCACCAAAAATTCTCACATTTATAAAAAAAAAAAAGTACCCAAGCTCCTATGTAGCACTATTCACTTGCCAAATATTTCGGAAGACTCTCAAGTGCTATACTACTTTGCCAAAAAAAAAATCTAACGTGCCCACTACATTCCTCAATAAAACAAATGACCACAACAATCCTGCAATTATCTCTTAGTTCACAAGATCCTGAGCTAGGTCGCCATTTGTTACGATCCAGGTTCTCAAAGACACAGGGCTCTTCAACATTGGACTAGATAATGGCAAAAAGCAACAACGGTAACACTAGATCCAACGCCTGCCTTAAACACTGGAAAACAAAACACCATTACCGCCCTGAGTCGTGCCTGGACAACGAGGTATCCTATGACTCGGTAACTGGTGCACACACACTAGGCTGACGCTCAATGAAACAGCCTATTCTCAAACAGTAAAAGATTACTCGATTATGTTACACAAAGAAAAGATAGTTAACGCAATGTTGCATCTCTCTCGCTATTCTATCGCTACTATAATAATCAGTGTTCCTCAGAGCTATCGCAGTGCATACCACCTCCTTTACGTAGGGCACGTGGTACCCGTCTTGCAACTCAATCCCACCCCTACTCTGTGCAACTCTCCAACCCAAGAGTGAAACGTTACTCTCAAACTTTCTTCTACTCAACAGCTGAGCTCTGGAACTCTCTCCCAGAATCAGTCTTTCCCTCTTCCTATGACTTAAATGCAAACTCCGTGTGTCCAGGCATTTTGGCTCGAACGTCCCTTGATTTTGGCCCTGTCACTCTTTCAACTATGGGGGAGGCACTCGCTATAGGCAGTTATGCCTTTTGCCTCCCTCAATCACATAGACAAAAAAAAAAAAAAAAAAAAAAAAATAACGTTACGGTAGATACTCAAATAACTGGCACTCCTGTATTAAAGAAAGTGCAATGCTACTCATGCAACATCAACTGGAAACTTCTGAAATAAGTCTGATGCTGGGAAGATGTTCGTAAAGAATCTTGAACAATTATAAAGCAGAATACGGGTCACAATAAATGCTAGGACATATAGTAATAATAGGCAGGCGAATAATAAAGACTGCGCAAAGGTAGTAATGCTCGACAACTAAAGAAATGCTTCGTGACACAACGCAACAGCCTACTCGGGTTGTGCAACTCAACAACAACCTCGGCTCAAAAGTGCAGTGAATAATAATGCTGCATACATATAATAATGGGGCTTATCTCTAACCAGTGTCTGCTCAGTTAATAAAGTCTAGCTGGGGTATCAAGGCAGGGCAACAATGGGCGAGCATGCGGCTCGTAGCCCAACGTTGTCCAAGGGTGGTATAATGAACATTACGTTATATGACGGGGATGCTCTCTTGATAAATCTAGGTCTCTAGTACCTAGCTCTATCCTGGCGATCCCTCAGAAGTCAACACAAAGAGGCAGCACTATGTTGTGAGGGATAGGCTATGGCCCTCTCACACCACAGCGCTGTGCTCGCAAAGTAAACCAACCCGAAGACAACTTAGGCTCCCACAGTACCTGTCGATGTCGTGCAGAGCTTAGCTAACACTGCACACATCGGAGACAACGACACAGTAACCTTACCCCCAGTCTAGCTTTAGGTAACCAAGCAGAATCACTCAACACCTTGCAAGGGAGACATATACCGGTCTACAACCTTCCCGAGAGAGGACACATACGGAAAAGTCTGTCTCTCTAAACCTCAATAAAGCATAATACCTCCTTAACCTAATACATGGAAATATCTGAGAGCTTCGCGTACAATACGACTGGTCGACGGTGAACGTCTATGCTGAAACCAGAAGGGATGTTGAGTTTAATAAAGATTAGAGAATGAGAAAGGAGAAGTCGAGAGAGAGAAATAGTATGCAAAGTAGCGAGTATGGGGGACAGAATTGCAAAGGATGTAGGCGATACGCGTGTCAGGCAAGCTCTGAGCTGGTAAAAACACGAGGCCGCGACGGGAAGGGACTAGTTGACCACCCGGCCGCCAACGCCGTCAGCGCCCAAGCGAGCCGCGTCATAGCTCACCTCGCTGCCGGGTGTACTCCCTCACACTCTCTCGCTCACCTCCCACACAAGCAACATTTATATTATAGCGAATATAAAATATAAGGCGCGGTCACAGACCAAAACAAAGACCATTTCTAGACTGTCTGTGGCAACACGACACTAATGAAATAAAGCAGATCATTCTAGGACAACTGTAGCCTATCCCCCCATCCTGGCGAGTGCTAGCGAGCTGCAATGCCCCACGCAACCATTCTGCTAATGCCGGGAGGCGTCACAATGGTAATTTCAGTGTAAAAAGAGGATATTAATTGAAATAATTTTAATTACCACCAACTGATAAAATACAGAAATCAATCATACCCAATATTTTTAATCTTTGAATCTTTATACAGAGTCGAGTCGTAAAACATTTTCGGAATTTCATTCAAGATAGGAATGATCAGCCCGCAATGAAGCTATGAATCAAGAACTATGCTTCATAAATGATTGAATTACCTTCAACCACGTTTGGATACTCGATCCAGACTTGGGCATCATGCATTATACCCCTTGACCAGAAATGCAAATGTTGCATATTTGTTTTACGCTAATCTGTTTCAAATAATTAGTATTTTTCTGCTAACTACCTAATATCATTACCATATTCTAAGATACTTTGATTTTGTAATTTCTAATGTGTGAATAGGTAAACCTATCCTTTCCCTTTAGTTAAGTCCATAGTAAACATGTTAAGCATGTATCAATTATTTATTGCTTTATTTGTAACACTGTTTTGCTAGATTATTAAATAAGCACATATCTCATTAATAACACTTCTTGGGGGAAAATGTGATGCAACAATATATGTTTATTTTCCATTTTACAATGTGTTCGTCATAGTCTGTAACAGTTATTTCAATACACCCTATATATATATATATATATATATATATATATATATATATATATATATACATTATATACTGTATATATATATATATGTCCTATGTTGGAATGACACAGACTCGCCTTTCCCGTCGACTAACCCTCCACCTTCAATCTGGCGCTATAAAAGATCACTATCAACCCCCCATCATCTTGCCCTAACTCACGCCGACCTAGACAAACAAACCACCATACTCGACAAAGAATCAGACCCCAGAAGACTAGCTATTTTAGAAGCTCTATACATCCAAACACTCAACCCCAGCATCAACAACCAAACACAAGACCTTCAAAATTCTTCCTTCAGGCAAGCGCTACAGGCATGCTGCCCCCCTCAACTCGCCCCGCGCCCCCCTTCCTTATGCTTCCACGCTCAGCACACAACTGACAACACCAACCAATCACAGCCACCCACAGCCAACAACCAACCACCGATAAGATTTAGTGCCCGTCTCTCGCGAATAGACTACTTTCCACCAATGAACAGCCACCACACACCCAGTAGCTCCGCCCACCTCCCTCTACTTGATCCTCGAATTTTGTATAAATAAGATGCATTGTCCCTAGACTCTCTCCACCACCACCACTCCTGCAACACCAGCTGAGACCCTCCAGAAGATCGTGGGGTCTCTTCCATAGGAGTATGGAGAGGCTGAGGCTGGTGGAGGAGCTTTGAAGATGGCTGGGTGATGCTGATATTGGGGACTTGGGCATTTAACCGGGGTCCCACACAGAATTTCGTGTGCCCTCCTTTTGCCTGAGCCCCCGGAACACCATCAGCGGACCTCACCTTCAACGGAGTACCTCTTCCTTCACCTCAGTGGCAGTCCATCGCCAGTCGAGCAGAACACCGCCTCCAGAAAACACCAGAACATCAACCAGCCAAGCAAAACACCGCTGACTGTCACCACCACACACCATAACCTGGGACACGCCAGAACACCTGGGGGATCCTCACACACATCATGGACCCCCCTGAACACCGCCAGAATCCCCGAATTCCACCATCATCATCTATCACCATCAACAAGTTCCTGACCAAACATCGCCAGGAACACATGAACTAAAATTATTTAAAAAAAAATAAACAAATGAATAAAAAAATAAATAAATAAATAATAAATAAATAAATAAACATCCCTCAACAACAGCAAGGTGGACGGCCCACTAGCTTTTTTTCTTCCACTGTATTTCATCTTTCCTACTTTCTCTTCCCCCCACCCACTCTGTGGTGCCTCTCTTCACCCCCCTACCTTTAAAAAACAAAAAAAAACAAAAACAAAATCTAACCATTACCTCTCCATTCTCTGAAGATGCAAGATGTTTACTTGTGAAACATTGGATCCACCATGAATTTTGCTAACCTTTTGTACCTCATCTCTGAACCCCAGAGGAAAATTGTTAGAACTATTGAAAGCTGTAACAATAAAATCCTGAATGCTGAAACCACTATTGCTTTTAACCTCGTCTGTTTAATAGAGAATATATATATATATATATATACTGTATATGGAGTGGTCTTGCCACTGAACTGGTAATCCAAAGTTCCCGGGTTCAAATCCCGATATGTAAA
This sequence comes from Paralithodes platypus, assembly GCA_032716605.1. Lineage (NCBI taxonomy): Eukaryota > Metazoa > Arthropoda > Malacostraca > Decapoda > Lithodidae > Paralithodes > Paralithodes platypus. The sequence continues at coordinate 16,910,724 of CM064541.1, forward strand.
TTGGAAGATATTCTTGGGATGGAATTTGTGCTGTACCTAGTATCAGTGCATTACCACAAAGCCCACCAAAACGCTGAAAAAAATACCCTCATTGTTCCCTGATTAAATAACACTGTATGAATATTCCCATATTCAAAATATGCTACAGGGGTTCAATGCCTAGTGAGCTCACTGCTCAATAAGAGGAGTTCTGAGAGTGAGGGTCCGAGTCTTGGACGTGAGACAGTGAAGCATAAAGACGAAGCAGCCTCAGAAGTAGGACTGTTTTGAGGCATGAGTGGGCAGCCAAGAGCCTCGTGTCTGCGATGGCAGGTTGGCGAAAGGCTGGCTGTAGCTCGTGCTTCACTTGTCTCACCTCCTACCTCACGGGCTTCACCGTGTTGAGCGGTGAATGTGCAGGCTCTCAGTAGTTGGAATATAGAAAAGAAAAAAAAAATATATATATATATACTGTATATACAGTATATATATATATTTATATATATATTTATACATATATAATATATATATATATATATATATATATATACTATATATATATAATATATATATCTGTCTATATATAATTATATAATATATATATATATATATATACAGGGTGATTCAGTAACCCTTTTCATAAAATTAATTTAATGGCAAATTCGGGAGACAAAAATAAGACTAATTTACTCTATGACCCTTAGGGTGAGTCTTTGATATGATGGAGATATTACACCTTTAAAGTTATCGATAGATAGAAAGAAAAAAATCTAAGGAGTGAGAATGAAAATGTCGGTGCTAACTGGCAGGGTAGCGTAACCAAGACTTTGTATCAAAATGGCTGCATACGGTAGCTGGATGCAGTTCGTTTCCCAATTTACAAAGGTACATTACTATTTGTACTATCATCATCATTATTATACGTACATTATTCATAGTAGCAGTAGCAATAGTAGTAGTTGTTGTTGTTGTAATTATGATGATGGTGATAAAATGCTAATGTTCTTTTGAGCATTGAGACAACTGCTACCATATGCAACCATTTACATACCACGTGTAAGCAAAGAAACAATTAGATTCATGTACAGATTGATTCAAGATTCATTAAGACGAGCGGAGTATCAAAGCTCAAAGTCGGTAGGAAGATCCCTCCTCCTCCACTTACCCCTCTTCCACCACTTACTCCTCCTCCTCTTCCTCTTACTTATCCTCCGCTGCCTGCTTCTCCCCTTGCTACTACTACTACTAATACAATGATTATTAATAATAATAATGATGATAATACAAATACAGTAGTAATGTACCTTTGTAAATTGCGAAATGAACTGCATCCAGATACCGTATGCAGCCATTTTGATACCAAGTCTTGGTTACGCTACCCTGCCAGTTAGCAACGACATTTTCATTCTCACTCCTTAGATTTTTTCTTTTCTATCTATCGATAACTTTAAAGGTGTAATATCTCCATCATATCAAAGACTCACCCTAAGGGTCATAGAGTAAATTAGTCAAAAAAAAAATTCTCCCGAATTTGCCATTAAATTTATGAAAAGGGTTACTGAATCACCCTGTATATATATATATATATATATATATATATATATATATATATATATATATATATATAGTAAAAAGGAGAAAAGGTAGATAGGAGGAATATGCAGAGAAAAAAACCACATAGAGGGTAGAATGAAAATGGAAGAAAGAGATAGAGAAGAGAGGGAAGGAAGAATAGGAGGAGGGAGGAATAGGTGGACAGCAGAAATAAAATATAAGAAGGAAGGAATAGATTAAGAGCAACATGAATAGAAGAAGGAAGAACTAGGTGAAGAGAAGAAGAAAATGAATATGCAAAGGACTAGGTAGTGACAAGGAAGACATGAATATTTCAGATACAAAATAGACGATGCCACAAAACGTTGTAAGGAAAATGCTAGAAGAAAAGTGTGTTTGTGTGAGATCCAGAGAAAGAGAGAAGATTATATTGGAATTTAGTGAGATTAAGAAGGTAAGTGGCTCAGAGGGAAATAGAAGCAGAGTGAAGATATGTTAGTTTTGATTTAAAGTAATCTTTCTGATTACTATTTTGAATATACTGAACCCTTTCTGTATTATGACACCCTGTTGTTATCTCATTCTTCTTGTTGCCATTGCCCTTGACTAGAGAAGAGGCTTGGTCATGCCTATTTGGAAAGAGATAGGTGACCAACTGCACTGCAACAACTACACAGCTCTTACACTGCTCAGTGATAGGTGACCAATTGGACTGCAACAACTACACAGCTCTTACGCTGCTCAATGATAGGTGACCAACTGGACTGCAACAACTACACAGCTCTTACACTGCTCAGTGATAGGTGACCAACTGGACTGCAACAACTACACAGCTCTTACACTGATCAGTGATAGGTGACCAACTGGACTGCAACAACTACACATCTCTTATACTGCTCAGTGATAGGTGACCAACTGGACTGCAACAACTACACAGCTCTTACACTGTTCAGTGATAGGTGACCAATTGGACAGCAACAACTACACAGCTCTTACACTGCTCAGTGATAGGTGACCAACTGGACTGAAACAATTACACAGCTCTTACACTGCTCAGTGCACCAGCCAAGGTCTTCCTCACAAAAACTAAACCAAACTTAGTGTCATCTTCAAAATGGTCAGAAACTTGAACAGTCTGATGTCAAACTTAAGAAGTCAACAATTGTCCGAATACTGGCGCTTTTGGTTCTTGTGGAGCACCAGTATGAATTACGCAAGGAGCTTGTTGCAGTTTTATTTGATCTAAAGAAAGGCATTTGCCTCAGTGCATTGATAGACACAGTGATATTTTGCAATTTGTGAGTAACCTGCAGCGATAACTGATCTGGTGTGTGGACTTTGTACAGGAACAAACAACGCTGCAAATGTGGTGAGCAAGCATCCCTGTTCTTTCCTGTGAACTCACAAATAAAGCAAAGGCATGTGCTCCCACACTCACTTTTCAACGCCTGCATGAACTGGTTAATGAGGTGGGCAGTCAGTCATAGACAATGTGGACCAAATATCGAAAATATCAATATAGCACTTATCTTGACTTTACACATGCATTGATCAAAGTGGAGTCTCTGAAATTTCGCACCCGCGATTCTTGGGATGCTTCATAAGGCATCAAAGCCCTTGGACCTGGAGCTCTTTTTGGCTAAGATTCAATTTCAGGCACTTGGTGCTTATGCCTTTACAGCATTATCTGTAAAGGCATGTAATGTGATCATAGAGGTCATGGATAAATTAACTTATCTATGTAGTGCGATTGATAACAATGGGGAGTCAGGGCACAATGGTGTTCATTGCCTCAGCCCAGCATATCTGGTCATGAATTATCTCAATAAGAGTACATGGTGATGTTGATACCTATGTTGAAGATCTAAGTGATGATTTTCAAACCAATATTGCACTATGTTATGCCCTGATTTTATTCAGGATTAACGATTGATACAGGTGAGTTCTACTATTCTGGGATTTCCGAGTTCATATAAATATATATAATCAAAGACAATAGAGGATAATTATATATATCGCAAAACATAGTTTAAGAAATACAGCTTTATTTCTATTAACATTATTACACAATGGAGTAATAAGGTAAATTGTAAACACTACCAATGAATAGCACTTACAAACTATTTACTATCTCCGAGCACAGTCGCGGATCTGGATAGAGTGCAGGTATTTTTGCACAGCTTCACAACATTCCCTTTCTCAGGAATAGTATACACTTCTGAATATCGAGGACGATCACAAGTAATAACTTCAGCTATAATGATTCACTGTACTTGTAAAAGATTGGACTTGCTAGCTTATTTTGGAAAAGAGTTATTTTATCACTGTACGTATCCTTGGGATTATCTACCATGCAAACTGGTTCGAAAACTATACTCCTGCTATAGAAATATTGTTATAGTCGATGGTGGACTCTAAAATATATTCACTGGGTTGTACAAAGGAAATCAAGCAACAACAGATCTAGTGACCCTTCTAGGTTGCTTGTCCTCCAAAATACTGAGGATCAAGTGTCCAAACTGTGGTTTAGAGTGGGTAAGGGAACATTGGAAAGGGAATTACTGCCCTGGAACTAATGTCCGTGGCAGGATTAGGAAGTTAGTAGAGGACAGATGAGTTAGTAACTGAGGGGAGGATAAAATAAAGTTATTCATTTACAAACGCAGTCAGTCGCGGGTTTGATGCGAGATATTTGTCTAAGCGGAGTTTAAATGAATCAACGGTGATGCAGTCTATAACGTTTCGGGGAAGCCCATTCCACAAGTTGACAACTCGATTGAAGAAGAAATTCTTAGATTCGTGCGAGTTAAAAGATTTACCAATAATTTTGCAACCATTTCCCCGTGTATAAGTAGATTGGTTGATTGTGAAGTACTTACTACAGTTCATATTGTCAATGCCTTTGATGATTTTGAACACTTGAATTAAGGGGAGCGTCCGCCATGTATTTTAAAATGGTCCGATCGTGTTCATTGTTTTATAGATGCTAGATACCCCTTCTAGGAACAACATATCCAAAAATGAATAAATTCGGATGAATAGTTTTTTCGCTACCTCGGATTATCGCATTTTGGCCAAATTTTCAAAACCTAAAAACTAAAAAACATTTGATCTAATCTACATCAAAAAAATATAATTGGAAAGAGGAGAAACAATGCAATAAAATGTACAGAGGGATTTTTGATACACCTTATAGTTTTTTATTAATATTATTATTTGTTTTTTTTATATATTTAAACGGTTTCAAGCCTCCTGTCAAAAAAGTTATGGGTTTATCAAAAATTCCTCAGTGCATTATACTGCATTTACTCTCCTCTTTCCAATGTTTTTTATTTATTAAAATCAGACTAAAATTACTAAAGTGTTTAGGTTTTTTGTTCGAATTATTATAGTTTTGAGAAAAAAGCGAAAAACTAAATTTATCCATTACCCAACGGGGGGGCAGGGGGGGGGGGGCTGTATTTACGGTAATTTGTATTTTACGAGTCTAAAATTTTGTCAGGAGATGCCTAGAATGTTGCCCTCACAGGAGCAGTGAAAATCTCAATTTCGGATTTTTCAACTTGCACCTCGAATACCCCATGGCAGACGCTCCCCTGTCACCTCTTAATCTGCGCTGGGTTAAAGGAAATAGATTTAATTCTCTAAGACACTTTTCGTATGGTTTTTTCTTTAGGCTAGGTATAATTTTGGTAACTCTACGTTGAACTCGTTGTAGCTTGTTTATATCTTTTTGGTAATAAGGGCACCAGGATTGAACGCAGTATTCCAGAAGAGGGCGGACTAAGGAATTGTAAAGGGTTAGGATAACTTCTTTGGATTTATGCTCAAATGACCTGCCTATAAAGTCAATTATTTTGTTTGCCTTCTTAACAACTTCTGAACATTGTTGACTCGGTTTTAGGTTACTCGATATTGTTACTCCCAGATCGGTTTCTCTGTTTACATTCTTAAGCTGAGTGCCATTCATCGAATAGTTTGCTTTCTCATTTAGGTATCCGATATGTAGTACTTTACATTTTATCCGCATTGAAACTCATTTGCCAAATTTGGGCCCAACATGACAATTTATCTAGATTGTGTTGCATATCGTCAACTTGTTCTTTTGAGAGTACGCTATTTGCAATTTTTGTATCGTCAGCAAATTTTGAGATTGTACAGGTGAGACCCTCATCTATGTCGTTGATGTAAATTAGAAAGAGAATTGGTCCTAGTACCGATCCCTGGGGTACCCCGCTACTTACATTGGTCCATTTAGATGCCTTACCATTTATGACTACTCTTTGCTTTCTGTTGCTGAGCCAATTTTCTATCCATTTCAACACACCGTCTTGTATTCCATGCGCTTTTAGTTTTAGCAGTAAACGTTTGTGGGGAACTTTGTCAAAGGCCTTTTGAAAATCAAGGTATATAATATCTACAGCTTTACTCTCATCGTAGAGGTTGAGGATATCGTGGAAGAAGTCTAAGAGGTTTGTTAAACAGGAACGTTTTTTACGAAAGCCGTGTTGAGTATCTTTAACCCTTAATTAGCGGCTCACCACATAAGTCGAGTTAAATAAAGCTGGACTATGTGGCGGCGCTCGACATAGGTCGAGTGGCAATTTCAGCACGTAATGTTGCTGAGAGAGAGAGACAAGTGGTGGCAGGAGAGTAGCGAGCGTATGACTGCTCCAGACCACCGCGGCGAACATACTGACACGAATCCCAGCTCCCTCCTCCTCTCTCACTCGCTATATAAGGAATTGTATCGGGAAAGTGGCTAATTACATGCTTTTTGCACTCGCGTTGCACGGTTATTGCAAGAAAACTAGCCATCATAAAAGGATCGTTATGGTGTCATTCGAAAGCTCTGTTTATGCCCTTTCAGGGATAGGTACTTGTTTTACGTTCTGGGTCTTATTTAGGCATGAAAATGATCACGTAAACAGCCCTATTTTGGCTAAAAACACCCCGCTGGGCGGTACATATAAATAAACTGCATAGGCCGCTCGTAAGGTGTTAAGTATGTTATTTTCCGCTAAGTGATTTACGAGTCTGTCTCGTATGACCGTTTCTAGTATTTTACATACAACTGAGGTTAAGCTACATACAACTGAGGTTAATCCAATGAGGGTTGGGAAGATAACAGAGTCACTTAGCCTCAAAATCGGCTTAAAATATATAAATTCAGAAATCACTGTACTACGGTGGAAAACACTTCCGTAGGTTATATATCGTGAAAGAATTTATCTTTGGTTAATTCTGAATATTACCGCTATAACAGATGTATGATCTTTTTAATACACTTTTGCGGGACTCTGTTTATTTTCGCTCACTTGGTAGATTACATTTTCTCAATTTTTACTCTTCTCCAGGTTCACAGCTTAGGTGTCTTTTCTTGTCTTCCTCCTGATGATGATTCCAGTGGAGGCTGACTGTAGCCTTCTGCTTCTCCGTGGGCTGGTTGTGTGAAGATAGTTACAGATTGGTTGATGGGTTTGAGATTTTAAGTATGGCTCCGTAACATATAGCAATTGTCGGGCAATTGCAGTTGGGCAACATACCGGACTAACGCGAGTATTTCAGAGGTATTGGAGAAATACTCGACTATCCTGACCTGTATAATTATCAACCGTTGATGAAGTCCTGTTAAGGTACTCTTGTAATGGAATCTTGAATATCGTGCCTCAGTGAGAACGTATACGGCACGATGTCGGACTAACACAGTAAGTTTGGTAAAAGTATCCTTACTGACTGTCCTGGTCTTTTTAAGAGGTTTGGGGGACCCAGGGCGGTGTTTAACACCTTACGAGCGGCCTATGCGGTTTATTTATATGTACCGCCCAGCGGGGTGTTTTTAGCCAAAATAGGGCTGTTTACGTGATCATTTTCATGCCTAAATAAGACCCAGAACGTAAAACAAGTACCTATCCCTGAAAGGGCATAAACAGAGCTTTCGAATGACACCATAACGATCCTTTTATGATGGCTAGTTTTCTTGCAATAACCGTGCAACGCGAGTGCAAAAAGCATGTAATTCGGTACTTTCCCCATATAATTCAGTATGTAGCGAGTGAGAGAGGGAGGAGGGAGCTGAGATTCGTGTCAGTAGGTTCGCCGCGGTGGTCTGGAGCAGTCATACGCTCGCTAGTCTCCTGCCACCACTTGTCTCTCTCTCTCAGCAACATTACGTGCTGAAATTGCCACTCGACCTATGTCGAGCGCCGCCACATAGTCCAGCTTTATTTAACTCGACTTATGTGGTGAGCCGCTAATTAAGGGTTAAACCTTTTAGTTACACAGTCTAATGGGATGCCACAGACTCAGTGCACCTAGGACTTGTATTTGCAGAGTGCCCTTGAGGGTATCTCGCCAAGCCCTTTCTCTCACAGCGGTCTCCGTCTCCGATGGTTTGAGACTACCTGTGAAAAGTGGTAGTGTTCATTTTCAATAGTAATAAGTAGAGAGGTCGGGATGCCGGAGTCTCTCAACTCTTACTAGGGAAAATGTAACCTAGCAGAGGGGACAATGTTAGGTACTGGGATGCCAGTAATAGCAAAGTTCCTCTGAAAGGACACTTTTGTACAATGTTCACTTCCAAGAGTAATGGTAGAGAGATCGGGATGCCGGAGTCTCTCTACTTTTACTAGGGAAAGTGAAACCTAGCTGAAAAGACAATGTTAGATACTGGGATGCCAGTAGTAACAAAGTTCCTCTGAAAAAACACTGTCACAAGTTTCACTTCTAGGAGTAATAATGGAGAGGTCGGGATGCTGGAGTCTCTCCACCTTTACTAAGAGAAGTGGTACCTAGCAAAAGGGACAATGTTAGATACTGGGATGCCAGTAGTAAGAAAGTTCCTAGAGTAGGACTTAGCACTTTTCACTCTAGAGAATATTGAGGACGGGATGCCGTTCTCCTCAACTTCTTTTAGAGAGGGTGCTTGTGGACTATCTTTAACTAGAAGGAAGGGGCGGGATGCCGTAACCCTTCTTCCTAAGTTAAGGAAAGCTTTATACCGGTAACAGTAACTATGTTAATCACTGGGATGTCAGTGGTAACAAAGTTTCCTGTAACAGGCCACAGTTTCGGTAACTGAAGAATAGTAATGAAGTTCCGGGAGGCCGTCCACTTCACTACTATACTTATAGTAGGCACTGCCTATCAAGGGTCTCAATGTTAACCGGGTGGTGCCTCGTCATTAACAAAGATCTCTACAATAGGTTTTTTTTTAACTCACAGACAGTATATTGAACTTCGGGATGCCGTTCGTCCAACTGAATGGAGGTTTAATTATAAGACTTCTAAAGTTGGGATGCCAGGGTTTCAGAAGCCTTATAATTGCTTAACTCTCCTAAAATATCCTGACCTGGTATTGAGGATTACTGCGAGGGATCCTTACTAACTTGTAGGATGTTAAGGGCATGAAAAGGTATCCTTAAAGAGGTTCATAGATCCTTCTGGTTCTGGTGGTCAAGATATATTCTTTAAAAATTACTTTACTAACTGATGTGAGGATGCTTATATCAAGAATACATCTCAACTTAAAAGGGTTAAAATAATAACTATAGCATATCTATGTGAGCTCAATAAAACCTTGGGAACAATAAATATGTTCAAAGAAACGAGTTCCCTAATTTTAGTGCCGTGTGCACAAAAAGTGAGGAAGGCTGAGATGCGCATTTGAAACATTTTATTTATCCTACTCATTCCCGGGGGTCTGAAATGAGAACTTACCAATGTATCATTGTTAGTAGGATTTATGTTGATAATAATTCATAGAACATATCATGTTAATTTATTTATTAAGATAGTATTTACGGAGGCCTCATTCTCAGAGCGTGTTGGTATGCCTGAGCGCCTGCCTGAACGGTTTAGCGCGTGAGTCGCCCACTTCCGGTACGTGTGGGAACGACACCAACGCTGTTCAGCGGGGTGTCAACTTTGGTACTATTGTATACCGTAATATCTTATGAGAAAGAAGAACATGTGGTTTGTGTAATTAGAAGTAGTAATCAGAGTATAACAAGAAAGCGTATATATATGTGTGTGAGAAATAATGTCCCAAAGGTCTATTGAGGTATTGCTGCATATTAATATTGCATACTTAGGTTTGTAAAAGAACATCATACACATTCATTTTATACTGGGGGTTATATTCTTACGATGCTAATACAGATATACATATTGTTCATCATCATAATGATTGTACATTCTTATTTTCTATACATGATATAGCTTAGTTTTTATAGAAAAATATAAGTGAAGAACATAGGTAGATAGGAATATAAGTGAAGAAACATATGCTTGGTTTTAAAAAGGTTGACTGAAGATGACTCTTTTCTTTGGGGATGTGCTGGGGCGAATCGTCTTCACCGGCGTGCTTGGACATTCCTTCTTCGGCGTCTTCAACATAGCGATTCTTCCATTTCGGAGTCTCGCTACTGCTGCAGACGTGGGAGGTGCTGTGTTGGTGGTTGATGTTGTCGTTCTTGCATTTTTCTTCTTTGGGTCGTTCGATCCCTTTTTCTTTCTGGGTCTTCCTTCGTCTTCTCCTTCTTCCGTCTCCTCTCCTTGGGGCTCTCTCCGTTTCCGGGGTATTTTACACTATATCATGGTATATGTTTGTGAGGCATGGACAATCAATGGTAATTTCTTAGTATATTTATCGGTCACAGTTTGTATACCAGAGAAAACTTTATGGTGTAACACTCGGTTCCTAGGAATGGTATTGGGTACAATTTGAAGCACACAGAGTTACCCACTGTTGACTGTGCACAAACCAACTACCAAAGTTATCATTATATGAACCATTCACTTGGCTTTGACTTTGAGTAAGACGTCATATTACACCAATACAACAACAAAAGGATAGAGACAAAAGTATTGAATTAAAGTGGGATGGGAGAGTCAAGACAATTGCAGACAAGAGTTAGTCTAAAAGACAAAGGTTTGTAATTAGAGTGAGAGAGACTATTTAATTGAAGTGGGATATGAGAGTCGAGATCAATACAAACCAGAGGTAGTCCATAAGATAAAACTTTGTGATTGCAGAGGGAGAGTCAGAGAGAGAAAGAGAGAGTTGCATATAGTTACATAGCTACACAAGTCACATATATTGATTCCAACGAGGGACCCAGCCTTAAAATCTTTATTCCCACTTTGGTCAATTGTGTTGAGGAAAGGTTAGTCAAGTAGAAGGCTCTCTTCCTTCCCTCTACCTTTTCTGGCAAACAATACTCTGGAAATCAGACTAACATTACATGATGATAAAAAAAACAGAGACAAATTAATTTTGAACATTGTTTACCATCACAGATTACAATATTTAATTTCAAAGCTAAGTAACATAAACCAAATTGGGAGGATCACTGTATTGAAATCATGCCTCTCATAGCTTCTTAAAATAATTAACTTGGGGGTAGCTTGGAAGGCTACTAACACCTTTATTGCAGGCGGTCAAGTTGGTGCGTGTAATGGTTTTGGGATGCTGATTAATTTTCTGCAGAGCATCTGACTTTTGCTAATATTCAACCTGCTCACATTCAACCTGTCCCAAAGAAGGGTGACCGCTCTCAACCCTCCAACTATCGTCAATTGCTCTCATCTCTTGTCTTTCTAAAGTTTTTGAAACTATTCTTGCTTCCAAATTTCTTAAGCATTTCTCTTCTCATAATCTGCTCTCAGATCGCCAGTATGGCTTCCTTAAGGGTCGCTCTACTGGTGATCTTCTTTCATATTTTACTAACTCTTGGTCATCCTCCTTTCGGGACTTCGGTGAGACTTTTTCTATTGCACTAGACATATCGAAAGCCTTCGATAGAGTCTGGCACAAATCTTTAATTTCAAAACTACCCTCCTTCGGTTTCTATCCCTCCATCTGTGCCTTTGTCTCTAATTTCCTTTCCGGCCGTTCCATAGCCGCGGTTGTGGACGGCCATTGTTCACTTCCTCACCCTATAAACTCCGGTGTTCCTTAGGGCTCTGTTCTATCTCCTATTCTCTTTCTAATTGTTATAAATGATCTCCTTAACTCCTTGCGACATATATGACGCGATCGCGTCATATGGACTTATCTCTATACCTCTCCAATAAGTTTATGACGCAATTTTGCGTCATATGAGCTCAGTAAGTCCGATAAGTTACCATACGATAAAACCGTTGGTGGCAACCTCAGCCTCCTGCGATAATTCTAACGGCCGCAGTGTTGTTGTGAGTGTAGTGCGAGGCAGTGGCAATGATCCTGGGTCTCTCGCCTCTTTGGACTTACTGGAACATAATATGTCTGGGAGAGTTAACTGTACCTTAATTCCCATCCATTCATATGCAGACGACTCAATCTTACACTACTCCATTGGTTTTTCAGAATGCCCCAGCCAGCAATCCCTCAACGACAAACGTAATGAAGCCATTGAACTCTTAAATTCTGATCTAAATACTATCTCCAATTGGGGCAGAGAAAACCTTGTTACCTTTAATGCTTCCAAGACCCAATTTCTCCATCTATATACCCGTCAGGATCTCTCAGCGGACTATCCCTTATTCTTCAACAATACAAAAATCAACCCTTCATCTTCTCTCAATTTTCTTGGTGTCTCTCTCTCTTCTGCTCTCATTTGGAAGGACCATATTACCAGTCTTGCTAAGGCAGCCTCCCAGAAGCTGGGTGTGCTCAACCGGCTTAGGGGGTTCTTTTCCCTTGCACAGCTTCTTGCTCAGTACAGGGGCATAGTGTGTCCTTGTATTGAGTATTGTTCACATGTGTGGGGAGGTTCCTCTCACACCGCTCTCCTAGACAAAGTTGAAAGGAAGGCCTTTCGTATCATTAACTCCCGTCCACTCTCCAACTCTCTGCAATCTCTCTCTCTCTGCCGCAATGTTGCATCTCTCTCGCTGTTCTATCGCTACTATAATAATCAGTGTTCCTCAGAGCTTTCCCAGTGCATACCACCTCCTTTACGTAGGGCACGTGGTACCCGTCTTGCAACTCAATCCCACCCCTACTCTGTGCAACTCTCCAACCCAAGAGTGAAACGCTACTCTCAAACTTTCTTCTACTCAACAGCTGAGCTCTGGAACTCCCTCCCAGAATCAGTCTTTCCCTCTTCCTATGACTTAAATTGCTTCAAACTCCGTGTGTCCAGGCATTTTGGCTCGAACGTCCTTGATTTTGGCCCTGTCACTCTTTCAACGATGGGGAAGGCACTCGCTATAGGCAGTTCTGCCTTTTGCCTCCCTCAATCACATAGAAAAAAAAGAAAAAAAGGAGAGTATTGACAATACCTCGATTGGAACGATCATCTGTCTTGGGTTGAACATCCGAGGAGGTTGATTTTGATCTGTGCGACAGATTTAGTGAGAGCAGCCGTTTCTGGACCAACCCCCGATTTACTCTTCCCCCCCCCCCCTCTCCCCTGTGGTCCTTCCCCAGAAATATTTGGTAAATCTTACCTCAAAACTCTTTCTTAAACCTTTTAGAGCAATGTGTGGTCTTTCCCACACGCCCATTTTATGCTTTTATTTTGGAAATTTTGAGACATTTCTTTTCCTCAGTTTGGAGATTACAAGAAGTTACGCCCCATATAAATGTTGATTTTCTCTGGACAAGCTATTGCGAGCCTATAATTTAGGAGAAACCAGCCTTTCGGCCCATTTGTTTGACAATTTTAAGACCTTTCGTGTCATTTAGGTGTCAAGTGTTTTCCTGGTGAGCGACAGCAAGCCTGCAATATAGCAGTTTTGTACATATATATTTCTTAAGCTTGTTGGGGGTCTGCGGAACAAACTGAAAACCTCCCCTTAAGATTCGTCATAGTGAACGGACTACATTACACTTTAAAAATGTAGGTTATAAAAAGGGGATGGAAAAGGTATATGGAACATTTGGTATATTTATTGCTAGTGATTTATCATTATAATAGGTATAAGGTGGGGTTTTAACTACCAATATATCAGAAATAGGGTAGAATAATATAGGCAATGTATATACCTAATTCATTCCCATAACAATTGAGAGTAGTATTTTTCACTCCAATGCAATTTTAAATTAAGGGAAGGTTTTTAGTTTACTCCCTAGACTTCCATTAAGCGTAAAAATACCCCCAATTCCCTATTTCAGATAAATGTGTACATTGTTTGGCAGAAAAATTTCTTTGCCTAAGGCAGCTTCCTCCTTAATTACAGGATAATATATGGATATTACTTAATTTTGGACAGTCATCTGGTAATCCAAGGGGTATTCTTTCAGTTAATACTATTACTCCCACAAACCTTTAACCCTTTGAGAATCATGTCGCGTATTGACAGTATATTGACAGTATATTGTGGCTATCAGTAGGCGATTTGACATAGCTTAGGATGGATATGTGGGAACGAAAAGGGTAAAGCCTGTTTCAATTAACCCTCTGACTTCCATAATTATACCCTTCCTAATCTATATTGACAGCCAGCATACACTGCCAATGGTCGTCGTCATAATCTATATTGATAGCCAGCATACACTGCCAATGGTCGTCATAATCTATATTGATAGCCACCATACACTGCCAATGGTCGTCATAATCTATATTGATAGCCAGCATACACTGCCGATGGTCGTCATAATCTATATTGATAGCCAGCATACACTGCCGATGGTCGTCATAATCTATATTGATAGCCACCATACACTGCCAATGGTCGTCATAATCTATATTGATAGCCACCATACACTGCCGATGGTCGTCATAATCTATATTGATAGCCACCATACACTGCCAATGGTCGTCGTCATAATCTATATTGATAGCCAGCATACACTGCCGATGGTCGTCATAATCTATATTGATAGCCACCATACACTGCCAATGGTCGTCGTCATAATCTATATTGATAGCCAGCATACACTGCCAATGGTCGTCATAATCTATATTGATAGCCAGCATACACTGCCAATGGTCGTCATAATCTATATTGATAGCCAGCATACACTGCCAATGGTCGTCATAATCTATATTGATAGCCACCATACACTGCCAATGGTCGTCATAATCTATATTGATAGCCACCATACACTGCCAATGGTCGTCATAATCTATATTGATAGCCACCATACACTGCCAATGGTCGTCATAATCTATATTGATAGCCACCATACACTGCCAATGGTCGTCATAATCTATATTGATAGCCACCATACACTGCCGATGGTCGTCATAATCTATATTGATAGCCACCATACACTGCCAATGGGCGTCATAATCATCACAGGGTTAAAGTCATCCAAATATATCAACACTGAACAATAATCAAGGGTATAACAAGGTATATACAATCATTGGCTATATTGAAGGAGTTTAGTACCACCAATATACCTTTATATGGACATATGCTTATAGGAATTTATATTAAGGTTGTCATGCATTTGGTTTCGTTAGGTTGCATTGAGCTTTCGCCCAAGTGTTTGTGCTAATATTATGTCCATTCATGCCATTTATGTGTACATTATTCCCAGGTAAGTGATAGCTAGCCTGTAACAAAAAGTGCAAATTTTTCTCTAAGGGGTCTCTTAGGTTTTTTTGTTTTAAGATCTAGGGGAGGAAAATAAAATATTTTTATAAATATATAAATAAACATTATATAAATCCAACCTTCCTTAATGTGCAGCATGAAGTTAATAATTATCCTGTTGACGGTTAAACTAAATGGTACTTTGCATACATAATGACCGCATACATTAATAGTTTTAGGAAATTAATTAATTATTTTCAGAGTTTTGTGTATAAAAGTTTGTTTTCAAACAATCAACTTGGTTTCTGGCATTCAGCGTTATTAAACTTGAATTGTTGGGCCTCACAGTAATAAATATAAATGAACGCTAACCCAAGAATGGCGAAGCCATGGTATTTCAAAGTGCCCGCCAGGTGTAGGTATTTGCTTCATTCCTGACGAAAATCGTCATCTTTAACATATAAATCACAATTATTTATCCATATGTGCCTATTTTACTTTTAATATGAACATATGAACATTGAAAAGCAATAAAACAAGTGGTAACAGCAATAGGCTGGTGATAATCTTTATTTTAGCACCGCGGTTGTAATCTGACCCAGACCGGCGAGAGAGACACACCCTACCTCTCTCATGTCTCACATGGTACTGCGAGATAAGGGGAGGTCTGAGACTGGCTTAGAGGGTCGGAGATACACTCCCACATCCTCCCCCCTCTCTCCCAACCTTCCTTGCACACAAATACTTGATAAATATCAAGAATATTAGGGAAAATACCAGATAATTGAGGAGGGGGCAATAGGGGGGGAAAGGGAAGGGTAGGGGTGGAGGTTGGGACACATGTGGAGGAGTGATAGAAGGTATGGAGGCGAATTATCTCACTTAATCACATATTGCTTTGTTTTGAGTGCCAGTTGGGTGTTTTGAAAGGCATTTTTTATGCCTAAATGCTTAAGGGTCCCGGCGTTTTCGCCCAGTAAAACTTCTTAAGAGTCCTGGCGCCTTTCGTGGGATAATATATAACATCAGACAGGTATGACAGAGAGTTGTGTTAAAATTAAATTTTTCGTTGTCATTTAATGTTATTTAACTCATTCAGCACCATCACGCCTTTTCACCATTGATTCTGGCTATAATTAGATTATTTTATGCAGTTTAAGAAGGACCAATGTTACTATAAGGGTTTATTGATATCGTATTATCCCTTTTGGTTTTCTTATTTGTTGACGACAGTAAGGGGAGATTTTCACTTAAGATTTATTTCTTTTTTTCGGGACCGTCCTTCTCCCTCATTCTTAGCTCCAAAAGTTATAAGACTTTTCGTCCAATGTCTGTCAATTCTTAGAGGTGTCTTAAGGTGTCGATTGTTTTCCTGGTGAGGGATAGCGAACCTCAAATTTAGGCAGAAAGGCCGGGACGTTATTCAACCGAAAAAATATACACATTTAAGTCGAAGGAGGGTTTCTTTTTTTGTTTGTATCCTATAAGCTTGATGGAAATCTTGGGAGCACATTATAGCCTCCCCTTTTAACGAATGAAGGAAGAAACTTTGTATTGAACTGGAAATAATATACAAAGCAAAACATATAAACAAAAGCCTATGAAGGGTGAACGCACAGCACACGATATTAAAAGGGCACGTACAATATGAAAGTAAACAAATAATGAGAGAGAAAAACGCGAAGAAATAGAGGGGGAAAACACGGGACCAAAGGGAGAGAGAGCAACATGTATAAGAAATGACAAAGTTGAGTGGTGCTGGGATATGAAGAGAGAGAGAGAGAGAGAGAGAGAGAGAGAGAGAGACATAAAAGAAAGAGCACATACACGTGGACATTGACAAACACTAACATCAAACTCGAGTGTGGATAATATGATAACTTTTATAGAGAAAATAAAATAAAACAAAAGAGAGAGAGAGAGAGAGAGAGAGAGAGAGAGAGAGAGAGAGAGAGAGAGAGAGAGAGAGAGAGAGAGAGAGAAGTGGGGGAGACATGATTAGATTAATGATTGAAGAATTAAGGATGAAAGGACACATAGTGGGACAAGAAAGAGGAGACGGGTTGCTGGGCTATTTATTTATTTATACATACAGTATATATATATATATATATATATATATATATATATATATATATATATATATATATATATATATATATATATATATATATATATATATATATATATATATATATATATATATGGATTTGGAAAAAGCGTATGATCGTGTGGATCGTGAAGCAATGTGGAAGGCGTTAAGGATTTATGAAATTGGAGGAAATTTGTTAGAAGCAGTTAAGAGTTTTTATGAAGGGAGCAGAGCATGTGTTAGAGTAGGAAATGGCGAGTTCAGTGAATGGTTTGAGGTAAAGGTAGGTTTGCTACAGGGTTGTGTAATGTCACCATGGCTGTTTAATATGTTCATGGATGGTGTGGTGAGGGAGGTGAAAAGGAAAACTATGGGAAGAGGATTGGGTTTAGTAGGAAAGAATGGTAGAGATTGGGAGTTGAATCAGTTGCTATTCGCTGATAACACAGCATTGGTGGCGGATTCTGAGGAGAAACTGCAGAGGGTAGTCAAAGATTTTGGTGTGGTTTGTGGAAGGAGGAAACTGAAGGTGAACGTCAATAAAAGTAACGTAATGGTGTGTAATAGAGGAGATCATAGGGTGAATCTAGATGTGAGGCTGGATGGGGAAATATTGGAACAAGTAGAGTGTTTTAAATATCTAGGTGGAACGATAAGCAGGAGTGGAGGTATGGAAATGGAGGTAAAACGAGAGTGTGTGAAGGAAGGAAGGTTTTCGGAGCAATGGGAAGTATGTGGAAGACGAGAAATCTCGGAATGAAAGTAAAACGTGCACTGTATCAAGGAATTGTTGTGCCAACAGTGATATATGGGGCTGAGACATGGGCTCTGAAGAAAAAGGAGAAAAGAAAGCATGATGTGATGGAGATGAGCTGCTTGAGGAGTATGTGTTGAGTAACTCGTAGAGACTGATTGAGGAATGAAGAGATACGTAGGAGAGTGGGGCAGCAGGAACATATGTCAGCCAGAGTGGACAGAAGGGTGCTGAGCTGGTATGGTCATGTTGAACGAATGGGAGATGAAAGGCTTACAAAGAGAATATGTAAGTCAGATACAAGGGGAGATAGAAGGGCAGGAAGACCCCAATTGAGATGGAGAGACTGTGTAAGAAAAGCTTTGGATGATAGAGGAATGACTATAGATCAGGCAGGGGAAGTGGTGGTGGACAGGAGTGAATGGAGAATGCTTGTGAATAGTTGAGTGAATGATTAATATGAAGGGTGCGCCTGGAAGTGTGGTGGGCGGGCTTGTGGCTTCGGCTCCGCTGCATGTCTGCCTACCGAGATCGGAACCTCTCCGGGTGGTCGGGGGCCGGGGGAGTGCTGGAGCGACCTTGGTGACCCTGGTCTCTGGGTCTTCTCCTGGGTGACCTAGATGTGTGTGAATTTTTGTTTTATCTGTGTTTGTTCGTTGTTTTATGTTGTTTTTGTGTTTTTCCTGTTCTTGCTCTGTCTTGAGTCGGCCACCCACAAGAAAAAGGGGGAAAAAATAGAATGAAATAGAAAATAAAAATAAAAATAGAAATAATGGGGATTGGGCCATATACAGTATATATATATATATACATGTATATATATATATATATATATATATATATATATATATATTATATAATTATATTGTATATACTGTATAATTATATATTTTTTTTTTGTCTTCTATATTCCAACTACTCTCTCTCGGGCATAGGCTGAGAGCCTATTCTTATTCATGTATGACCTTGGCCTATATAATCCACATATACATGATAAGCCTTTAGGAGTTTAGACAATCTAATAGTTAGTATAAATACTAGAAAAAATGTAATTTTGATCTTTGACCTTGACATTTGCCCATGAAAATTGAAATTTTTATTTTTATTTTTTTAGCTTAACACCAATGTTAGAATTAACTAGCCTGAATATGGTGTAATGCACATTACAACATAAACAATAAGAAATAGTGCCCATTTAGTGTAACCTTGACATTTGACCGTTGAAGAAAAAACAAACAAAATTATTTGGATGATTATCACATTGTCCAAATACATTTGCCTGAACTACTGCATTTGGTGACAATACATTAATCAGTTTAGGAGAAGTTTGACCTTAACCTTTGATTCCTTTGAACTTATCTATTAAAATATGTATATGAAATTTGATAAATATCTTATTAAAGTAATATGCAACATTATGTAAGAATACATTTTTTGTGTACATAAACATTGCCTGGGGACAACAAAAAATGCCTAATGTTATTCAAATACATCCGTTAGTTTCAGAGATATTACATAAATAAGTGAACTTGACCTTTGACCTTTAGCTTGACCTTCATAATATGTGTCTGACAAATTGAACATCTTTAATTTCATTTAATGTGTAACAATATCAGCGAATATTGTGAAGTTTGCATGAATAGTAAAGATATGTGCACATTGACCTTATATTTTACCTTGACATGTTACTTCAACTTTTTAAATGGAGTTTTGATTTGTCTTGTATGACCTTGGCCGAGGTATTTAGAATATACAAGATAAGCACTGTAAGAATCGAACAGTTGGTATAAGAAATATTAGTAAAATTGTTATTTTGACCTATGATCTTACCCTATAGAATATTGCTGTAATATTTGGTCATTATAATATCAATGATACCAGCAACTTGTACAATGAAAATGAAGATATTTGAGTAAAAATTATGAAAATATGTAGTAATGGCATTATTTTTTATCTTGACCTTTGACCTTAACCTTTAAGTAACAATGGTAATTTATTTTTGACTGACCTTTGCATTAACTAAATCTATATATCTCTAATATTTGGTGAAAATCAATCAAACGGTCTAGGAGGAGTTTCCAGACGGACTACGGACAAGATCATCAAATATCAAACTGGGTCCAGAGGGGAGGTGAGGCAGAGTGGTCTTGCCACTGGACTGGTAATCCAATGGACCCTGGTTCGAATCCCAATATGTCAACGGGAAGATATTACTGGGATGGAATTTGTGCTGTACCTAGTATCAGTGCGTTACCACAGCACACCGCAATGCCAATAAAATTACCCTCATTGTTCCCTGATTAAATAGCATTGTATGAATATTCCCATATTCAAAATATGCTACAGGGGGGGAATGCCTAGTGAGTTAATTGCTCTATAGGTGGCGTTCTGAGAGTGAGGGTCCGAGTCTGAGGGATGAGATGGTGATGCGCAGAGGCAGAGCAGCTTCAGAGATGGGGTTGCTTCGAGCCGGGGTGCCTCGCATGTTTCACTCCCTAGATTGGAACAAGACCTCACGGGCCTCACCGTGTTCAGCGGTGGAGTGTAAAGGCTCTCAGCCTATGCCCGAGAGGGAGTAGTTGGAATATAGAAAAAACAAAACAAGAAAAATCCGACAAACACACACACGGAGTATGGACAGCAAACCTGGAAACTGTAACAGGAATTACCTCGAAAAAAACCCCACACATCTAAAACAACTCTACCAGTTTTCCCTTACTCTGCGGCCATCAAAGGGGATCGCCGTAATCCACTTCCGACCAGCTTTATCGACCTCTACTTTTTAGATTTTTAACTTTAGCTTTAGCTTGAGGACCCGCAGTGTTGCACACGGGTTGCATGATATGCGGCGGTTGTGCAGGGAGTTATGGGACTAATGGGAAGAAAGAGTATTAGGAGACAAATGTTTGGTGATCCTAGCTTTTAAATTATCAAGAGTGGGACTGTGAACTATATGAGATGGAAGGTGATTCCAGTCTTGGATGCTGCGGGGAAAACAAATTAGTACCCAAATATGTCGGTGCGTGTCTGGTATGTGTGGTATTTTCGGTTGTGGCTGTCTTTTGAGGATCGTATATTTGTAGGGTGTTTTAATATGTCAATGTTAGAAATGATATGAAATGTATGGTAATAGACGATATTAGCATTAACAATGATAATTTTGAATCTGTGTTTGTGGAATGTGAGGCTAACAAATCTTATGTCATCGGTGTTATTTATAGACGACCTAATTCAGATATTAAAATGTAAAACTTGCAAACTAAACAAACCAAAATTGGGACAAGGACAATATAAAGTCAAATTAAATTATCAAAATCGCTATGTGGAAACAACGCTTACTAAAATGAAAATTATTAAATAAAAGAACACAATCCACCACATAGGGTGTACATTACTACATGAGCAAGTTAATCTGTTTCCCAAGCAAACTAATCACACATATAACAACGCACTATCGTCACGTTAAAGGAAGTAGTCAAGTTTGGGAAGTCCGGGACGTTCTGGCAAATTTTACTAAACTCTGCATGAATAAAGAAACTAAATGTTAAATGTCAAAATATTATTTAAAATCAAATTTGCAACATGACAAGACATTAAAAATAGTACAAAATACAAATATTGATAAGATATCTATACTATTACAAAATAATATATAAAATACAGTACAGCACTCACTAACGATAGTGCTATCGGGTAGGTACCTGTAAGCATAGCATGCCTCAAGTGACCCCTATCAATAACTACCCTACAAATAACCTACATTTATAGCACAAATAAACTAAGGAAATCGCAAAAGTAAGCAATTGATACTATCGACAATGAATACATATAATATAAAGACAAATAATTTCAAAATATGAAGTAACAACAGATTTAAACAAAGAGTACTCTTTTAACAAGAACAATAAATTTAAAAAATCACCAATATTAATAATAGAAAAAGAAAAAGATAAACAATAAATACAGACAAAAAACAATAAATACAGACAAAAAGTAAGCAGAGGTTATACAAGAAACTTCAAGTTAAAAATGCTTGATTAAAATTATTTATGTCAAATTTTAGAATACAGTCACAATAATTGACCCTAAAAAGATTAAATTTATGGAACAATTTACTTGCCTCAAAACCTCTGTCCACTAAGAGTCTGTATAGTAACCTAGCTCTAGCCCAAAAGTCATCTACTTTAGTGCAGATTTTACAAAATCTTATTAATTGGGAATAAAAACAATTATAAGTTATTTTACTATCGATATTACTACTAGGGAAAGGAAAGTTTATTACGTTAAAATTAAAATCATCAACTTTGTGATATACTTTAAGTATGCACTGTTCATTAACAATCTCTATATTTATATCAAGAAAATTTTCAACTTTATAATTTACGTTACATTGTGTGAGGGGAATAGAATTAGGGTAAATAAGTTTAGCAACTTATAAAAGTGTTTAATGATTCCTTAGAAGACTTAATGGAAAAAGTAGCGTTGACTGGAAAAGACTGCTATGTTTTGGGAGATTTCAATATTAATTTAATAAAGCATTATTCTAATAAGTATGTTCAAGAATTCGCTAACATTCTCTACGGGCATGGCTTTTTCTCTTGCATAAATAAACCAACTAGAGTGGGAACACAGAGCGCTTCTCTTATTGATCATATTTGGACTAACGATTTTAATAGTATGATGAACTGTGGAATTATAATTACTGATGTTACAGATAATTATTCACCGTTCATAGTATGCTCTAAACAATTTGAAAACACCCTAACTCACAAAACTATCACCTACAAAGATTATAAACACCTGAACTCAACCGATCTGTGTACCACTCTGGAAGAATTATTTTGTCGTAATCAACTTGACGATGATGTTAATAGGAGTTATTCATGTTTTGTGGAATGTATCATGCAAGCTATTGAGAAGCATCTTCCTTTGATAACTCTCCGAATCCCAGCGAAAACAATACATAAACCTTGGGTATCAAAAGAACTAACTATGCTTATCAAAACTAGACATAATTTGTATAAGAAATTCACAAAGAAACTTATAACCTATGGAGAACACTATAGACAATACAGGAATATGGTTAACAATAAACTAAATAATGCAAAACAGAACTACTACAAAGCCAAATTGGAATCAGCCTTTGGTAACAGTAAAGCGGTGTGGGGAGTTATTAATGAGTTGATGCAGAAATCACATAATAAAACAACTAACATTGTTACATTAATTGTTGCAGATCAGCTGTAATGTGACCCTTATACAATATGCAATTACATTAACACTTACTTTTCTACAGTCGGTGAAAAATTGGAACGCAGTTTACCTGCTTGTAATGTTTCACCCATGCAATATCTTAATGGTAGTTACCCTAAATTCCATTTATCCCCAACAACACCAGAGGAGGTGGCTGATATAGTTAACAATTTGAAGGAATCTAGTCCTAGGCATGACTCGATACATATTAAGTTTATAAAGCAAACAATTCCTGTTCTGGCCCGCGCAATATCAGAGTTGATCAACGTTTCTTTTCGTAGTGGAACTTTTCCAAATAACTTGAAAATAGTTAAAATCATACCAATACACAAAGGTGGTGATAAACTTCAAGTTTCAAATTACCGTCCAATTTCAATACTGTCAACGGTAAATAAAATAATAGAGAAAGCAATGTATGATCGACTGCTGGTGTTTCTAGAGGCAAACAATGTATTGACCGAATGCCAATTTGGCTTTAGAAAAAATTATTCCCCACAAATTGCAATTACAAATTTATTGAATAATATTATGTTTAATCTTGACCGAGGGAAATTTAAAATGGGTGTTTTTCTGGATCTGAGGAAGGCATTTGACACTATCAATCATGACATCTTGATATGTAAATTGCAACATTATGGTATAAGAGATAGAGAATTGTCCTGATTTTGTAGCTATTTATCTGAGAGACAACAGTTCACTGATATTAATGGAGTCAGATCCTGTAGTGAACTTATATCCACTGGTGTACCACAGGGATCAACTTTGGGGCCATTACTCTTTCTTATATATATAAATGACTTTGTTAATTCATCCAGTGTCTTGAAGTTTATTTTGTTTGCAGACGACACCAATGTTTTTCACTCCGATTCAGATATAGTAACTCTAGAACGTACTATGAACATTGAACTAAAAAATATTTCTACTTGGATCTTAGAAAATAGATTATCCCTCAATACACTTAAAACTCATTATATAATATTTGCAGGAAATACGCAGTATAACCAAAACATTAATATCAGTATTGGAAATAATGCACTAGAAAGATGTACCTCCACAAAATTACTCGGAGTTTATATTGATGACAAGTTTTCATGGAAAGAACATATTCATAGCATTGGCAGTAAGTTAGCCAGATCAATTGGTATTATTTATAAGATAAAAAATAACTTAACTAAAGATGTACTGAAAACAATATATTACAGCCTAATTTACCATATTTACAATATTGTAACATTGCCTGGGGATCAGCAGTAAAATCCTATATTCAGCAACTTCTCCTACTTCAGAAAAAAAATTGTTCGAATAATAACAGGAGTAAGCTACAGAGAACATACTGATCCCCTCTTTAAACATCTAGGGATACTAAAGATACAAGATGTATATAGACTAGAGTCAGTTAAATTTGTATATAATCAATTACGCCTTCCCACTGCCATTAATTTTCAGAATATATCCAATATTCATTCCCACAATTTACGAAATAGTAACTTATTAAGACCCCCTAAACCACGGACTGAAAAATCTAAAAGATTTGTTGCTTATTCTGGTTGATGTGGAATACGTTGCCTGATGAATTAAAAACTATCACCAACCATGTAACCTTTAAGATCAAAACGAAACAATATATTGTAAATAGATACTGATGCAACATTTGTCAGTACCGTACTATTATGTTGATTCAATTTTAAAATTATGACTCTTAGCATATATGGATGTCCCATTATTAAAAATATATTCTTTTAATCACTGGATATCAGACTGTACGGAGCTATTGTGTATGTAGTGTGCAGTGTTTTCCCGTAGTATATAATGTATAACTATTTATTGAGCTCATAAACAATATTTTATTTCATGAGCTCAGCCTTTCGATTATATGGACATATATTTATATTATACTCTGTAAATTGATTATAGGCAAAATAAACAATTTTACTTGAATTGAATTGAATGTCTTTGTCTATGTCTGCTAAGTTGTTTGTTATTTTTTATAGCATTTGTTGTCTATGTATTTGTCTTCTTGTTGCAAGTGTCTCTAATTTAATGCCTTGTTTAAGCAAAGTGACCAATGTAGTGTGTCTATAATCACGTTTGATCCCTCTTGTCGCTTTATTTTGTATGGCTTCTAAGTTATTAATGTTGTTTTGAGTTTGTGGATCCCAGATGGTGCCGCAGTATTCAATGTGTGGTCGAACTAGTGTTTTAAAAGCTAACATTTTGATGTCTGCGTTGCACCTCCGTCGATTCCTGTGCAGGAGCCCCGGAGCATTGTTGGCTTTTGCCCTTATGCTAGTCACATGTGTGCTCCACCTCATGTCTACTGATATGTGGACTCCCAAATACGTATGTGAATGGCCGGTATCAAGGTCGGTATTATGGAGATTATAGGCAAAGGGGACAGGTTTCTCGGAGCGGGTAAAACACATGTGGTGGCATCTGCCACTTAGCTTCCCAGTCTTCAAGGGTTGTCAAGTCGTCTTGAAATCGAAGGCAATCATCTCTATCAACGATTGGTTGGTATACTAAAATATCATCTGCAAAAAGTCTAGTAGTAGAAGTTAAAGATGATGGGAGATTATTGATGTATGAGACAAAGAGAAGGGGACCAAGAACGGTGGCTTGGGTACCTCCGAAGTTACAGGAACAGAAGATGAGATGGAGCCACCTCACTCTCATACACCCACCTTGCCATCCACACACTCACCATTCGCTCCATGTGCCCATATCACCTCAATATATTTCTCCCAACATTCTCCACAACATCCATCTCAACACCACATTTCTCACATACTTCCTGGTTAGTCAGTCTGTCCATCCATGTGGCTCCAGAAGCTCCTCTTAGATAACTCATTTTGACTGCTCTCACTCTCGACTGCTGACCATCCTGCAATGCCCACGCTTTACTTCCATACGTCAAGACTATTTTGCAATGACCTCTTTCCTTCCATACTAACCTCTCTATTCTGTATCACCTTCCTCAATGCACCTACAACCGTCCTGCTCTGCTGCACTCTGTCCTGTATCTCACTCTCCAGGCATCCATCCTTACTACGCACACTGCCTTGATACTTAAAGGAACTTACGTTCTCCATCTGACCATTCAGACGTATCTCACAGTTTATTATCTCATTCCTCTCAAAGACCATACCTTTGCTCTTATCCACATTCACTTCCAAACTCCGCTTCTCACACATCATTCCGAACCCCCTTACTAATCCTTGCAGCTTCCACTCTTCATCGCTGAACAACACTGTATCGTCCACAAATAACAGCCTATATAAATATGTTTACCTAAGTATTTCTGTTCCAGTCCACTCCATTTATTTTAACTTGATTATGTTTTCGTATCCTCTCCACAAAATGCATCATGACCCCATGCGGATTATAACACATTTTAACAACATACTTTGGATAACATAAGACAATGTTATTGCATTTTAGGAAGGATCTCGAACAATCAGCGAGGTAAATTATCTAAAGTAACCTTAAAACTCCCCAATATTGATAAATATGAGTAGGTGCATCCTCAAATGTTGAAAGGGTTAAGAAGTTTTATGCCTATCTTCTCATTGTCTCCTACATTACCTCCAAGTGCAGATATTTATACCCGAGGTGCCAGAAGCAGCAAGGCTAAAGATGCCTTCAGAAATCTTCTTTACGAGACAAATCTTCCTTAAGCTCTCCTACTCCATCTTCTCAGCTTGGCTCTTGGGATTCTTACATTCTTACATTGTACGCATTACGAAATTTTAAGAGAAAATGGCTAAAGTAATGAGGTTAATTAAATTGTATGTTTTGTTGATTAAAGAAAACATGGATTTGTGTTTCAATAGATACTTTACTATTAATTATTTATGTAAACGAAGAAGTTTTTCTTCCTTCTATTCTGGTTATCGGTGGACCATTTCATTCAGTTTAGAAAAGAACTGAGGGAGCCAGAGAGTTGTTGGATAAGCCTTTTTTTCATCGAGTCCTTCTTATTCAACATAAAAATATCTAATAATGGCTAGAAGTAATGGTAAAAGTGTGTTGATTAATCTTATGTTAAATAACACTTATGTTACCATGTTTCTTGTGAATAAATAATACATCTCTGATATAAAGTCTTTGTCTTTACCTTGCTATTCAATTGATAGTCTATGTTGTCTCTTGTCCACTCTAAAGCATTGTTGGACACCTTGATCAGTAGTGATTAAAAGCAACCTCTTGGGGTTGCTGGGTCTGTTGTTGCTTGCCTTCCCCAGTACTCCTTTGTGTTTTGTACTCTATCCAGTCATCCATCCCTCTTTGGAATCACTCTTTCCCCTTTCCACCCTTTGACGCGCTCAATACAGTGTCACACATCGCAGGAGAGAGAGAGAGAGTGACAGACTTAGAGCGAGATATTTTCTTCTTGTATTTATTTTATTAGCCACATTCTCAAATCCATTGTATCTGTTTAGTCACATTTCTTCATTACATTTCCACTTGTCAATGTGGTCCATCAGTGACCAACACTTCTCATTGTTATGCTTGCTTCCCTCCTTCTCAGATCCCTTTGTTAATGTGGTCCATCAGTGACCATCACTTCTCATTGTTATGCTTGCTTCCCTCCTTCTCAGTTCCCTTTGTTAATGTGGTCCATCAGTGACCATCACTTCTCATTGTTATGCTTGCTTCCCTCCTTCTCAGTTCCCGTTGTTTTACCTCTTCTACTTCATGATTGCCTTTTTCTTCCCCCTTTATCTTTCACCAGACTTCTCTTGTATCCATCCACATTACTTGATGATCTCTTTTGAATAATATAATTCCCTTCCTTAATCAGTCCTTCCTTATATTCATCTGTGAAATTTCATCACGAATATCACAATATATATCGTTTCTCATGATTTTGTGACATTCTTGCACAATTTTAAGCATAAATGATTGAACGTTTTTGAGACTGAGTCAATTTACGAATTTCTGTCTAATTATGTAGAAAATGTAGTTTTGCTTAATGGTCAACTATCAAAGATAATTTAGTATAGTTATTGGAAATTAGATCAATATATTGAACCACCGCAACTCTCACCAAAATAGTAATTTAATTATTGTGGATATCAATAGATGGTTTCGGTCAGTTTTGTGAGGATCTCTGAGAGTCAGATGTTGTATTGAAGTGAATTATATCCCTTTCTATGTTAATGGTGTTCCTTCAGCTTGACCAGAGTAAAACTATAGAAAAACATCATAAAACTGAACTGGTTAACCTTCTTGGTGCAGCGAGCTCCATAGGGAAATGTACCGTCTGGCAGGGACCTTCTCACTATTTGCTATCAATATACATTGCACTAACACTATATCCATTGTCCTAACTGAATTCAAATTAGTTCCACTGGAAAGATTAGGTCAAATTCTCCCTGTAAAAGTCTACTTACTTCATTCCTAGCTCTTGTGGCTTTGACAATATTGAGCAGAACTGTCCATGTTTACAGAGAGCGGCTGGCCCCGGAGCAAGCGGAGCAAGCGTATTATTACTCTCTCTCTTTCCTAGTTTTTATGCTCGCGATAAGTTGATGACAAAAAAAATCTGATTTTATCAGGTTTTGTGTTTAAAAGACAGTATGAGTAACATGTAACATGAAATAAATTCACATTCGTACCTGGTATATAACCATCAGAAATTCATGTAGAAGTGGACCAGTTTTGCTTTATCTTAGCTTCTAGAACAAATCTTGCTTGGACACAGACCCTCTCACAACCAATGCTTGGAGCAGACTGATATTACTATAGCTATGGTAGGGAAATATAGAAGCTTATGGAAGCATCTGGCAACAAGCAGAGCGGCTCGATACTAACAATTCGGCTGGTAATGCCATAATATGTGGGTATGTCGCCCGCAGTCTGGGCATTTTTTGCATAGGGCATACCAGTATGATGCCCGCAGTGAAGGTGTTAATATATTGTATTCATTAACTTTTATATTCTTATCTTAATTGTAATAACAATTGTTCTCCATTTGATTACCATTTAGCTTGTCTTCCAGGTATTGAGACTTGGCCTGTTAAGCTGGAGGACTTAACACAGATGGGAGCCAGTGACCATGTAGCTATGAGTGCTACAGGTTTAGTGCTAGCCAACTTTACAGGTATGGAACATAATGCATTACTATATACTGTACAGTATGTGTATGAAGATTTTATCTTGATGTATATAATTGTGTATATCTGTAAGTAATTTAAAATATTTGCAGATGGAGGATATTTTAAATGTATACTATGCCTATACTATGGATGTACTAACTGTAACCCATCTTAACCGGGGCCTTAAAACCTTTGTGCCATCACGTAATTGTGTTTTTTTCGTCAATTATTTGTTATTTGTGAGGTATTCATATATCTGCAATGGTATAGCCTAACCTAGGGAAATCATACATCAAAATGCAGCACTAACAGTAGTCTTGAGTTCTTGTAAAATTATGTTCATACGGGCGAACTGTAGTGCTGTGTGCGCGCACGGAATGCGTCCCTGCAGTTGGTTCTGGTGGGGTGCCCCGAGGCCCCTAGGTCCCACCCCTATTAAGATCTTAGGATAGCCTCTGGGTGACAACTGCCCGGGGTTGCCGGGAGCTGGATACCTGGGGATAATTACCTACAACATTGGCAATTATACCGATGATGACAAAAAACACTAAAAGAAAACGTAAGTCTGTTGATACAAAATCACAAGAGCACACTACCGCAGATTCTTCCCTCACTCTTCCTTTCACCCATAACCTCCCCAACATTCTCCCAAACCCTTCCATCACGTTATCTTCCACAACCACTTTCCCCCACTCTTCCTTTCACCCATAACCTCTCCCAACATTCACCCAAACCCTCCCATCACGTTACCTTCCACAACCACCTTCCCCCACTCTTCCCTTCACCCATAACCTCTCCCAACATTCACCCAAACCCTCCCATCACGTTACCTTCCACAACCACCTTCCCCCACTCTTCCCTTCACCCATAACCTCCACCAACATTCATCCAAAACCTCCCATCACATTACCTTCGACAACCTATGTCTCTGCCAGGAATCAAGCCAAATCTGTTCTTCGACTTGCCAAGCACTCTTTCATCAATAATAAATGCACTGAACTATCCAACTATAGCTCTTCCCAAGCTTTCTGGCATCTAGCCAAAAACCTCTCCAACAATTTTTCTTCCTCGTCTTTCCCATCCCCTTTTCCACTCTGATGGCACAACCATCATTCTTCCTCTTGACAAAGCTGAACGCTTTGCTCAAACTGTTACTAGAAACTCCACCTTGGATGATTCCGGTACTATTCCTCCCTCTCCACTTATGCCTAATATCCTAATCTCTTCTAAAGATGTACTTTCTACCCTCTCTGGACTTGATATTAAGAAGGCGTACGGTCCGAACAGTGTTCTATCTATCTATCTATTGCCTGACGCCGTGAACCCCGAAGAGGTGGCCACGAACGAACCGCCCGAACGGTGTTCCTCCTGTTAAATTCCATTCTTCAATGGTGGTAATTTTATATGTATTGGTGCGTAGTAGAGATGGAACGAATATCAATTTTCACTATTTGCGAATACGAATACGAATACAAATATTTTGTTGTAAAATTCGCGAATACGAATACGAATAGCGAATATTTCAATCCTTATTTCATCCTTCAAGAACTGGTATTTATTTTTATGTAACCAACAAACGTTAATTAAATTACTATGAAATTAATTACCAGAAGTTAATGACGATGTGAATGTGTAATTTCTTAAATATCGTAAAATAATTTGGTACTTTTCACTAGTTTGATCTGGTACTATTAAATACAGTTAAGGGGAGATTTCCACTTGAGGGATTTTTTTCTTGACTCCTTTCTCCCTCATGTTTAGCCCCATTGCTTTTCTAATTTTAAGACGTTCGCCCCATTATTTTGACGATTTTAAGAACTTTCGACCCATTTCTGTCAATTTTAAGACCTTTCGTGCCATTTAGGTGTCGATTTTATCCTGGCGAGCGATAGCGAGCCTGTAATTTAAGAGGAACCGGCTTTCAGCCGAGACATTTTTCTATCGAAAAATGTACAAGTTTATCTTGAAAGGGGCTCAAAGGGGTGTAATCTTAAGTTTGATGGATATCTAGAGGCCAAACTAAAAACCTCCCCTTAAGTAGCAACACTGCTCAGTCCTCCTTCATTCCACTTTAGCGGCCGTTGGGGCACATCTACACTGTTATTTATTCGTTTGTGTTAACTTTAAAATTTAATATTTAACATGTTTGTATATATTCTATTGGTTTCGTGAACATATTCGCATATTTGCGAATAGCTATGAATGGAAATGCGAATACGAATATTGAAAAACATAGCAAATATTCGGACATACGATTACGAAACGAATATTCGGTCCATCTCTAGTGCGTAGGTGCTGTTATGTTTAAGTACATAATTATATATAATATTATGTTTTCATATCTTTTCTATATTTTCATTTGTTCTTGGGCATTCACATCCTTGTTTTGTTTTGTTTCAGACAAAATTATTATGACAAATAATTAGAGATCATAATACCTTAGGTGTCAGTCCTCATTATTATGAACTTTGTAGTATATATTATATTATGTAAGCCATTGTATCAAATGGTAAATGTTTCATAGCAATAAATGTTTTGACTTGAATTGAATGTAGGTGTCCATTTATTCCGAGCGAGCAATAGTGAGCCTGCAATTTAGGAGGAACCGGCCTTCAGCTGAGAAATGTGTCTGCCGAAAAAATGAATACATTTATCTAGTAGAGGGAACTTGGGGGTGTTTTTTTTAAGTTTGATAAAAGTCGAGGATCCCCCCCAAAAAAAAAAAAAAAAAAAAATCTTCTTCCCTTACCTACCTTTTTGTCTCTTCTAGCTCTACCCTCTGCCTTTCTCTCCTTACTTACCTCTTATCTTCCCCCTCCCTCTCATTTCTCCCTTGGCCTTCCCTCTCCTACCCTCCTCTTCCCTTCTCTGTCCCCTCCCTTCACTCCCCTCTTCTCCCATGTCCTCCTTCCAGCTCTCCTCCCTCTCACATTTCCCCCTTGGCCTTCCCTCTCCTCCCTCAAGTCCCCTTCCTCCTCCTCTTCCCTTCTCTGGCCCCTCCCCTCTCTTTCCCCCTTCCCCCTCACATTTCCCTCTTGGCCTTCCCCCTCCCCCCATATCTTCCCTTTTCTGTACGCTCCCCTTACTCCCCTCCCCTCCTCCCCTCCCCTCCCCAAGGGCGAGGTGAAACACACCAAATATTGCTGTTATTATCCTCGTTTCTTTTCTCCTTCCTTCCTCTCTTCCCCGTTTAGATTTTTTGTACGACAGGGCAGAGAGTAGTTAAAGGGTGGGAAAGTGAAAGGGAGAGAGAGAAAGAAAGAGAGTGAGAGAGAGAGAGAGAGAGAGGGGGGGGGGGATGTAATTTTGTCTGTATAAATGACATAGGTCAAATTGTCATATCGGACTCAATAGTTCAGGCACAATATATATGGTAACTTTAGTACATTGACAATACATAAATAATTTGAAATTCATTCAGGTGCTAGTATAATATAATGGATGTTCAACTAGTTTACCGACAAACTATTGTATCTTGCTGTATAAATAGCACCATCAGATTGACTCCTTATGAATGCTTAATGGTACTCCAATGTTCTTAACACCTACTGTGCCAGCGGCGTCTTTTTATTTGTTTTTCTAGTTATATGTCGACGATGTTGTGTAGCTTAAGAAGATATGTGGTAGTATAAGAGATTAAGTAAGATAGTTCGAAGCCTTTTAATTGCTGGAGGCCCTTGTTAGACTGAATACAATGTTCTAATAGTAGCCGGAATACAGTTAAAAGGGCAGCACCGGTACTGCAGTACGTTAGTGATGTGAAGAAACTATGTAGCGGAAGGTTTGATTAAGGTTGATCAGGTTTGGGTTATAGATAGTTCAGTTACATTTGGTTTGGTTAAAATAAGGTTAGGTTATGATGTTATTTTGGACTCAATGGGTTAGATTAATTTAGGTTATATTATGTTGGGTAGATTATGATAGGTAAGATTAGTTTGTATCTGTTTATGTTTGGACGAAGCAAGCCTAATCTAAGTGTGGACGAATAAAATGTGTTGGCAAAGATACCCTAATTATATAACCCGTGTAGGTGAGACACATACCATACGGCTTATGGACTTTTGCTGATGTCACACGAGCGATGTTTCCGTCAATCTTCGATGAATAAGTTTGTGTTAGCAATATTTCAGGGCTCGTCTACGTTGGCATCGGAAAATACACTTGGGGTAGACTGTTAGGTGGCTGAATTCTGATAAGGGTTAACTGTTGAAGCTGCCAGACTACAATTGCCCAAACCAATTGGCTGAAAAAGAGCTCGTGTAACACTGCCTTGCGAGAGAAAGTGATGTTCAATGTGACTGTTATCCAACGACTAAATTACACTAACATAAACGTATTGAGCTGAAGCCAATACCACACCATCACTAAATCCACTAATAGTATCGGTAATTCTAATATACAGCTTTACAATTATAGTTTTATTGTAACTCAACAAACTGCAATACTGTAGTTCCAAATGCAATTCCACAACAACATTTAAGGCGAGACTTTCTGGACCACCTTGCCACTCATGTTCTGCCCCATTAGTTTGGTAAAGTTAAGACCTTTCGCCATATTTCGGTGGCAATTTTAAGAAATGTTTCGCCATTTAGGTGTTGATTTTATTCTGGCGAATGATAGCGAGTTTGCAAGTTAGGGAGAATCTGGCCTTCGACCGGAACATTGTTGTTCTAACGAATAATGTACACATTAATCTCGAAGGGGGTTCTTAGGGGTATGTTATTTGATTAGTTTGACGGAGGTCTGGGGAGCAAAGTTTAAACAAATAATAATAGTAATCAATACATAATAATATCCCATTAAATATTACAACAGAAAGGTTCATCGTCCAAACCTGACAGAGGTAACGCCTGTAGTTTACCATAACTAGAAATAATGATATCCTGCATAATCAAGAATGTATTGTATGATACTAAGATAAATGTCTCCGAGAAAGTTATCATGAAGTAAAAGACTCTTCCAAGGAAAGTCTTTGATGACTGAGACAAACAAAGTTGTTAAAAATCAGTCTGAATATGAATTTTTCGGGATCACATCATAAAAACCTTGAAACGACAAACCTGTTATTAGGAAAACGTTAAGGCAGAAGACCCTCTTACCGTGATGTATCCTGAAACTTGACCCCACAAAAATAGGTTTCTCATTCCTCTCCCCAATTTGCCTATTTTTCAACTCGCACTCCCATCCCCCTCCTCCCCTCTCTATCTCTCTCTCTTTCTCTCTCTCTCTCCCCTTACTTCTACCCGTCCTTCTACTTACCCTCTTTAGTCCAAGACGTTTTACTTCGATCCCTCCTGACGTGTTTCTCCTCCTCCTCCTCTTCCTTTGAACTTCCATCATCCTTTCTCATGTTCATGTTACAACTACTACTACTATTACTAGTTATTATTATTTCCATCACCACCACAACTACTACTACAACTACTACTGCTCTTCCTATCCCTCTCCTCTTACTCTTTCAATACATGTTACGCCCCTTTCGTTTTTTTTTTGTGTTTTTGTTTTGTTTTTTGCTTTTTATGTGAGTGTGGGAGCAGAACTGCCTGTAGCAAGTGCCTCCCCCAGAGTTGAAAGACTGACAGGGCCAAAATCAAGGTACGTTCGAGCTAAAATGCCTGGACACACGGAGTTTGAAGCAATTTAAGTCATAGGAAGAGGGAAAAACTTATTCTGGGAGAGAGTTCCAGAGCTCAGCTGTTGAATAAAAGAAAGTCTGAGAGTTACTTGCCTCACCTTTACTATATACTTCCGTATGTTGACCTCTTGGGTTAGAGAGTTGCACAGCGTAGGGGTGGGATTGTGTTGCAAGATGGGTACCAATTGTTCTACGTAGAAGAGGCAGTATACACTGGGAGAGCTCTGAGGAACACTGATTATTATAGCAGCGATAGAATAGCGAGAGAGATGCAACATTGCGGCGGAGAGAGAGAGTTTGCAGAGACTTGGTGAGTGGACGGGAGTTAATGATACGAAAGGCCTTCCTTTCTACTTTGTCTAGGAGTGCGGTGTGAGAGGATCCTCCCAACACATGTGAACAATACTCAATACAAGGACACACCGTGCCCCTGTACAGAGCAAGAAGCTGTGCAGGGGTAAAGTACCCTTTGAGGCGGTTGAGCACAGCCAGCTTCTGGGGGGCTGCCTTAGCAAAACTGGTAATATGATCCTTCCAAGTGAGAACAGAAGAAAAAGAGACATCAAGAATATTGAGAGAAGATGAAGGACTGATTTTTGTATTGTTGAAGAATAAGGGATAGTCCGCTGGGAGTTCCAGACGGGTAGATAAATGAAGAAATTGGGTTTTGGAAGAAGCATTAACCCTTAAAGAGCGGCGCCCGCCTATAGCTGGGCGCCAATTTGCAGCAAGTTAGGAGCATTATTATGGCTTTTAAGGGTTAAAATCGAGTGCAAATGGCCGGGAGCGCAGCGGGCCACACGTCCGACTCCCAGGGCCTACCGCTGCCCACTGACTCACCCTCCCTGTGTTCTCGAGAGGCCGGCAGTGTAGCCAGTAGTGAGCATAGCTGGGAAAAATATACCGCTATACGCTAAACTCCCATGTTACTGGTACCACTGTATGAGAACCACAAGTGCTACGTAGCTCGTTCTGGTCTCATTTTGAAGCTTTTAGCGCCTAGTTTTTTGCTGAATACATTTCTTTTCATTTAGATACTTGATTTATCATTCAGGAGGGCCTGAATATGCCCAAATAAGCCCAAAACCCCCCGCTAGTTAAGGGTTAAAGGCAACAAGGTTTTCTCTACCCCAATTGGAAACAGTAGTTAGATCAGAAGATAAATATTCTATGGCTTCATTACGTTTGTCTTTGAGGGACTGCTGGCTGGGGCGTTCTGGAAAACTAATTGAATAGTGTAAGGTAGAGTCATCTGCGTATGAATGGACGGGACTGGAGGTACAGTTGAGAAGATCATTTATGAAAATTAGAAAGAAAATAGGAGATAGGAAAGAGTCCTGAGGAACACCGGAGTTGATAGGATGAGGAGGTGAGCGATGGCCGTCCACAACCGCAGCTGTGTAACGGCCGGAAAGGATATTAGAGACAAAGGCACAATTGGAGGGATAGAAACTGAAGGAGGGTAGTTTAGAAATTAAAGTTTGTGCCAGACTCTATCGAAGGCCTTCGATATGTCTAGTGCAATAGAAAAGGTCTCACCGAAGTTCCGTAAGGAGGATGACCAAGAGTTAGTAAGGTATGAAAGAAGATTACCAGTAGAGCAACCCTTGAAGAAGCCATACTGGTGATCTGAGAGTAGATTATGGGAAGATAAATGCTTAAGAATTTTGGAAGCAAGAATAGTTTAAAAAACTTTAGAGATACAAGAAATGAGAGCAATTGGACGATAGTTGGAGAGTTGAGAGCGGTCACCTTTCTTTGGGACAGTTTGAATTAGAGCAAACTTCCAGCATGAAGGGAAGACGTTAGAGGAGAGACAGAGACTCCCTGCCTAGGCAGGGAGTAAGCACGGAAGCACAGTTTTTTAGTAAAACAGGAGGAACACCATCCGGACTATACGCTTTCTTAGTATTAAGCCCAGAGAGGGTAGAAAGTACACCTTTAGAAGAGATTAGGATATTAGCAAAAGTTTGAGCGAAGAGTTCAGCTTTGTCAGAGGAAGAAGTGATGGTTGTGCCATCAGAGTGGAGAAGGGGAGGGAAAGACGAGGAAGAAAAAATGTTGGAGATGTTTTTGGCTAGATGCTAGAAAGCTTGGGAAGAGGTAGAGTTAGATAGGTCAGTCCATTTATTATTGATGAAACAGCGCTTGGCAAGTCGAAAAACAGATTTGGCTTGATTTGTTTGCATTAGACTGAGAGAAAGAAAATGGAATGTATGTTTCCATGCCCGAGAGGATTACTACGGTAATGTGTTCAGCACTCTCCGAGGGTCCTCGGCAACAGAAGCAAAAGTCCAACGGAAATAAAAGACGTACTGCCGAACAGACTCCCAGTCGGCAGCGCCAAAGTGCCACAAGCGCCGCTGGTTGGGAGGATTGGGTGGTCGTATCGGAAAAATAGGACAGGTGACAGATATTAGTTTAAGGTCGGAGGAGCCCAAAGGAGAGAACACATTTATAGTATAAACGGAAGGGTTAGAGGTTAGAAATAAGTCAAGAATGTTGGGCCGATCTCCGAAGCGATCCGGGATACGGTTGGGTTGCTGGAATAACTGCTTTAGGTCGTTTAGGATAGAAAAGATGAAGGCTTGTTCACCAGGATGGTCAGTGGAAACAGAGGAGAGCCATTGGCGGTGGTAAACGTTGAAATCTCCAAAGATGGAGATTTCTGCGAAAGGAGAGATGGATAGAAGGTGTTCCACTTTAGAAGTTAGATAGTCGAAGAATTTTGGATAGTCAGTAGTATTAGGGGAGAGATAAACAGCGCAGAAATGTTTAGTTTGAGAGTGACAAGAAAGCTTTAGCCAGAGAGCTTGATTTCTTACCCCGTCCTTCTCTCTTATCCCTTCTCCTCCCCCACTACTGTTTCTATTCCTCAACATCCATTTTTACACACCCTTTTTTCGTGATTCATTATTTATTCCTTTTCCTTCCCCACTATTTCTTCTCCTAAACATCCACGAACTCCTAGCTCTTCCTCCT
Source organism: Paralithodes platypus (assembly GCA_032716605.1). Classification (NCBI taxonomy): domain Eukaryota; kingdom Metazoa; phylum Arthropoda; class Malacostraca; order Decapoda; family Lithodidae; genus Paralithodes; species Paralithodes platypus. Next base: position 16,948,541 of record CM064541.1, read on the forward strand.
CTTCTTAGTCCACTACAACATGCTTCCCCTTCCGATGTGATTATATATGTCCTTCTTATACTTCCACCTCCTCCGTCTCATCCACAACCTTCTTCACTCAATACAGTTTGTTTTACTCTTTTGGCATACTTTTTGTCTTCGTTTTCTTCCAAATGTTCCTATAACTTTACCTATTACCCAAGTACATTGTCGCTCCCCTTCTTCACCTTTCACTCCTCCTCTTCTTCCTCCTACCTCACCTATATCCTCCTTATCCCTCCTTCGCTTTGTGCCCCATTTATGGTGCTTCGTTCCTCGCCTCCTTGCTGTCTTCCTATTCCTTTTCACCCATCATCGCTCAGTACATTTTCCAATTCTTGATGTTTTCGCTACTCCCTTTTTCTTCTAATTCCTCCTACTTCTTGATGCCTAATCTTTATTCCAAGAATTGTGTTTAAGCTGATTAAGCAATAAAACAAAATTATGCATATATTTGTCTGGTTCAATGGACCCAGCCTTTACTTTCCTTGGATAATTATATTTGTCTTCCACTCTTCATCGACATTCTATTCATCCCCTTCGTACGCAATTGCTATTCATTCCATTATTTACACAATGTTATCCTTTGTATATATGCACACGTCCATGAATAGTGTACTGATGTGCCTACATTGTCAGAATTATGTAAACAGTTAATTAAAAGGATAAGTTAAAGGTTAAGTATTTTCCAAAATGTACTCATTTGAAGGTGTGAAGGTGGTAAGAAACTCGGTATTTACACGGATTGTTTGGTAAATGGCCATCAATATACCCAATGGTTTTATATATCTTGATCGTGCCCTTAATTCATACCGTAGATTTCCAACATTGTACTAGGCCTATTGTACTCTTAGTGTTATAATGATCTTACTACACGTGCTACTAATCTCCAGCCGTCGACGTTGAACTCTTTGGGTTGTGTCCATTTTGCTTAGGCCTCCAAGCTCATTCCAATACTCCTACGCCATTAATCTTATGTCATTAACCCTAACAACATCAGGGTGGGTCTTTGTCGACATCCTTATTTCGCTTTGCTAGTTTGGCTAATTTATAATTATCCATCCTCTCATTTTGGTTGACGCATAATTATAAAACATTTCATCCCATATGCCTTTATTTATGTTTTGGCGAGTGATGACGGCAAATCGACCCTTTTGCAATATATTCTAACGAAACAAAACAAATATTTAGCTTGAAGTAGCTTTGGAGGCGTTTCTCTTGCTTGAAGGGGGTCTGGCCAGGTGGTGTTAATTAGTATTACTATATTCTACATCCTATTAATTTCACCACAACACAAAACACCGCCAATGAAATTAATTAATGTATATATGATCCGCTGGGATTCGAACCCGGGTTATCACACACAGATTTTTGCCATCTTAACCATTACACCACCAGGACGGTTATATATTATCTTTTTAAGCAGATGAGGGTAAATATAAAATATATTGACGGGAATGGTAACGATAAAATAATAAAAACAAAAAAAACAGGACCAAAATAAATATATATATAACAAACAAACAAACAAACAAACAAACGCCACAATATCCCATCATGGGATGGGCTTGTATTATTATATGAAAACATCTGACAATGCTCCAGCGGATCTTCGTCATAGGTAATCAGGCTGAGGCAGCTATATTATAATTTACGTTCATCTTACTTTGTTGTCAATCTGTTATAGCAAGTCATTATCTGTGTTATGCTCGCCTCACCCAGTTTTCGTAAGAGACAGAGGTTATTCCCGAGGCAATATTGTGTTCTCATAAACCTAGCCCTTCCATACACTTTTTCCAGCAAATCCTGTTTACTATCTATCTATGTATATATATACTGTATATTCAGGCACATAGTTCAGTTCATTCAGTGACAGATGGTTGTGTTAATCTGAGCTCCTGCCCGGACCACTTACCAGTGACCTTTATTGACCAGTCACACCTACCTGTGTTTGGGGGCAGTGCACTCGTGTTATATAAAAGTGTTATAGCTGTTAGTTTACTTGTTTTTGTTTTTCTGTACTTAGTTTCTTGCTCCTCGCTAAGCTTATTGGGATCATGGCAGGTATGGAGTGCGAGTCTCTAACTGTTCTGCACCATCTTATTCTCCAGGTAAGAGAGGAGATGGTTGTGGTGAAGGAAGAGGTCTTGGCTCTAAGGGAGGTTAATGTTAAACTTCAGAGGGAAGTGGATTTGATTAAAGACGAAAATCTAGCTTTCAAGCTTAGCCAAGAGGAAATAAAGTCGAGTAAGGGGAAAAGGGAGGAAGTTGATGAAAAATTGTATTCGTGGCAGGTTGTTAAAAACACGGGTGGGAAAGTCACACTCAAGAAGCAGGATAGTAGAATAGATATGAGTGTGACAAATACATTCTCTCCTTTGCGAGACAGACGAATGTGAGGGAAAAGATAGTCAGGATAAGGGAGGGTTAGCCGAAGTGCCTGCCGCCGACTCAGCTCCAACCGCTGACGCTGTGCTACCTACCACCACCCCCACCACCACCAAGGGAGCTTCTGCCACCACCAGGGATTCTCCAACTGCAGCTGCTGGATCCTCCCGAGGGAAAGGTAAGTCTATGTCGATTGTGGGCGACTCCATGGTAAGACATTTAGTTAGGGCTACCTGCACTAAACTTAGGAAGGTTGTGTGTCTGCCTGGCCATGGAGTTGGGAGGGTTTTAGAGAAGAGGGTAGAAGTGAGGAACTGCTGCAGCAGTATCGAGATGTGTTAGATAAGGTTAGGATGAAGGGAGGGATCGCTGTAGTACATTGTATCCTACCCAGAAGAGGAGTTCCCATGGAATGGACATCCAGGGCGATTGGTGTCAATTGCCGGTTGGAGAAATATTGAAAAGAAAAAGCAATACCATTCATTGATAACTGGGATAGTTTCCATGGGAGAGATGGGATGTACGCAAGGGATGGGGTTCATCTTTCACGGTTAGGGGTTTCCACATTTGCTAGTTCTTTAGATAGGGTGGTTGTGGGGTTTTGAACAGAAATATTGAGAGTGTAAATGAGAGGTTAAATGGAAGAATTTTAGCGTCAGGCGAAAGCGATAAGGATATTCAGTCTCATGCTAAAAATGATGACTATATTGCTAATGATAGTAGTGATGGTGCAACGGAAGATGGAAATATCGTTATAAATAATATAATGGTAAATTAGGTATAAAGAAAAGAAGTAATTTGAGAGTATATTACACAAACTGTAGGAGTCTATGTTACAAAATTAACGAACTTAGAGCCCTTGTTAGCAAAGAAAATATAGACATAATAGCGCTTACTGAAACGTGGATTAATACAGAAACCAGGCATTTTTTAGCCGAATTTGATATACCAGGATATAGTTTGTTTAAATATGACCGAACAAGTAAGAGGGGTGGCGGTATAGCAGTGTTTTTCAGGAGTACATTAAAAAGCTGTATTAAATCAGGTATTAGACTAAATAACGATAATGAAAGTGTTTGGGTAGAGGTTAACGAAGGTAGTGAGACCATAGTTATTGGAGTTATGTATAGACCGCCAAGCATGAGTAGAAATGACGAAACGTCATTATGGGAGGAAATTAAAATGGCATCAAGGTTTAGCAATGTGTGCATTATGGGGGATTTTAATTTTCCGAATATAGATTGGCAGCATCAAATAGGCGACTCTGATTCTGAGGAGTTTATAGAGGTAGTACAAGATAGTGTTTTATTTCATTTCATAGATACGCCGACTAGAGGTAATAATATTCTCGATTTAGTTTTCAGTAACAATGAACATATGGTAAATAATGTAGAGATAGGGGACCACCTAGGAAATAGTGACCACAATTCTGTGTATTGTAATATACAATGGAAAGGTAATACCAGAGAGAATACAACATTAATACCTGACTTCAGAAAAGCCAATTATGGTGGGTTGAGAAGAGCCATAGAAAAATTAAGAAAGGCGAAATTCATCTACTTGCTTACTATCAGAATCTATCAAGACAGGTAAAAAAGGATATTAGGAAAGAAAAAATAAATTATGAAATTAAGGTTGCCAATGACTCAAAAAATAATCCTAAAGCTTTTTACCAACTATATAAATCAAAGGTTAGAGATGTAATTGGACCCCTTAAAACTTCGATAGGAGAAATGACAGAAAATGATTTAGAAATGTGCAGTACATTAAATAGTCAATTTCTTTCTGTTTCCACTAATGAAAATATGGCCCAGTTTCCAGAAGTCTGTAAGGTATATAGCGATAGTATAGAAAATAGGTTAAGTACGGTTACTATAAGTAGAAATGATGTGCTTAAGGAAATTGACAGACTGAAACCTCATAAATCGCCTGGTCCTGATGAGGTATATGCTAGAGTATTAAAAGAATGTAGGGATGAGTTAAGTTACCCATTAACATTTCTATTTATCAAGTCATTAGAGACAGGTATAGTTCCAGAAGCTTGGAAGCTTGCAAACGTAGTTCCGATCTTCAAAAAAGGTGACAAATCAATAGCATCCAATTACCGTCCCATTAGTCTTACATCAATCATAGGAAAGCTACTAGAGTCAATTATTGCTTGTAAAATTAGAAATCACTTAGATACATTTAATTTAATATATTCTTCTCAGCATGGATTCACTCAGGGACGTTCTTGCCTTACTAATTTGCTTAGTTTTTTCTCAGAGGTATATGAAGCAGTAGATAATGACAAGTAATATGATATAATATATTTAGATTTCAGTAAAGCTTTCGACAGAGTCCCCCATGAGAGATTGATGAGAAAGGTTGACGTGCATGGAATAGGTGGGGCGTTGTTGGGATGGATTAGGTCATGGCTAATTGGTAGGAAGCAGAGAGTCAGCATAAATGGTACGAAGTCAGAAGGGGATCAGTCAAAAGTGGTGTCCCCCAAGGATCTGTATTAGGTCCTCTGTTGTTTGTTATATACATAAATAACCTTGATTTAGGTATAACTAGTAGGATAAGTAAATTTGCAGACGATACCAAAATGGGGAGAAAAATTGATTCATATAGAGATATAGAGTGCCTCCAAAGGGATCTAGATACCTTACACGAATGGTCAGCAAATTGGCAGATGAAGTTTAACATTGACAAATGCAAGGTATTAAAGATAGGGAAGATGCATACAAATGTTAAATATAAACTAGCTAATATGGAATTAGAAAACTCGAATTGTGAGAAAGATCTAGGTGTGTTTGTTAGCAATGATTTGAAGCCTAGAAAACAGTGTATAAGCGTTCGAAACAAGGCAAACAGGATTCTCGGGTTCATCTCTAGGAGTGTGAGTAACAGAACTGCTGATGTTATCTTAAAACTTTACTTGTCATTAGTGAGACCCCATATGGATTATGCTGTTCAATTTTGGTGTCCTTATTACAGAATGGACATAGATTCATTGGAGAGAGTACAACGTAGAATGACAAAAAATGATCCATAATATTAGAAATCTTCCGTATAAAGAAAGGTTGAAGAAATTAGGCTTACATTCGTTAGAGAGACGCAGAGTTAGAGGGGACATGATAGAGGTATTCAAATGGGTTAGTGGGATTTATAAAGGGGACATGAAAAATGTACTAAAGCTCAGTGATAGCGAAAGAACTCGTACAAATGGTTTCAAATTAGATAAATTTCGTTTCAAGAAAGATATAGAACATAAGAAAATGGGAGTCTGCAGAAAGCCGATTGGCCTAAGCAAGGCAGATCCCTGTCCCATACAACCCCAATTCATTACAAAGCCCAATTATAGGCTTCACACTCTAATACCCTGAGGATCATCTTACCAAAACAGTTAGAGATTAACGCAGGGTTATGGAGGTCTGCAGAGCGCTGATTGGCCCAACCCGGCTGATCCCCCTTCACACCTAACCCTTCTCGTCCATATGCTTATCCAATTTTATTTTAAAGCTCCCTACAGTTTTAGATCCCACAATAGCACTTGGTAGTCCATTCCACCCGTCTACAACTCTGTTACCAAACCAATACTTGCCTATATCTTTTCTGAAACGAAATTTATCTAATTTGAAACCATTGGTACTATTGGCAACTATTGGTTTGGTAACAGAGTTGTAGATAAGTGGAATAGGTTACCAAGTGCTATAGTGGGTTCAAGAACGATAGGGAGCTTTAAGATACAATTAGATAAGCATATGGACGAGATGGGTTGGGTGTGAGGGTGATCTGTCAGGTGTGGCCCAGGTGTGGGGATCTGCAGATCCCCGTTTTTCTCACCTCTGACCGTTTCGGTGAGGTAAGTCCTAATGGTATTTTTAAGCTGGGCTTATAAATAGGGTTGGGTGTGACAGGGATCTGCCTTGCGTAGGCCAATCGGCTTTCTGCAGACTCCCATTTTCTTATGTTCTTATACCTCATTTTGTTTACACTCTACACAAATGAGGTACTTTATTCACTCAGTTTTACGCTCCAGTCCCAAACATATTATTGTTTTGTTTTTCTTAGCAGCCATCGTATATTATTCCGACACCACACCCTCTCGCTCATAAAACAATTATTTTCCCTTTCCCTAACCCCCCTCCCTCCTTTATGTCTTCAGTCTTTCCACACACATGGTCCTTCTCTGAGACTACTTTATTACTCGCTTTCTATCTCTGTTCACTTTAGGATCACCTAACCCATCTAACTGTTCACTGTTCACATTGCCCTTAACCACATCATCTATTCCAACATATCCCAGCTTCACTCTTCACCACATCTCATATCCTCAATTCCTACATCCCCTACCTATCTGTTCACTTGTACACCCTCCGCCCCTCTCCCCTCCATTACATTCAGCTCTAAGCTCCCATCCTGAGCACACCTACCTCACCTCTCTCTCTCACAACCAACCATTCACCATGAGTTCAGCAACTCCCATCCTTGCTGGACTTGTAAAATGGTTCAATGTGAAGAAGGGGTACGGCTTCATCACCCCTGACGACGGCACCAAGGACATCTTCACCCACAAGGGCGCCATCAAGAAAAACAACCCCCTTAAGGCTGTGCCCTCCCTTGGTGATGGAGAAAGGGTGGAATTTGTGGCAGTGGCTGCTCCCAGAGGTCCTGAAGCCAGACAGGTGATGGGACCAAAGGGCGCCGCTGTCAAGGGCTCTACTCACGCCAGGGACCTCCTGAAGGATGGGCAGAAGGAGTCAACCAGCAGGAGACCCACCAGGCCGAGCCCAAAATCCAATACCACATCTTTTTCCATCATGGATGTGGTTATTAGGACGGCTATGGCTCTGGCTGGAGACGACACCTCCCTCCTGCAGCAGATTCTGCCCGCCCTCCTGAAGGAGAACAATCTCCCTGTAATATCCATCCCAGCCAACCTTCCAGGGAGCCACCAGAGAACACCGAGGCAGAGGAACACACCGGCTCCAAAACTTCTCCTGCCTCGCCCTCTGAATAGGAAAAACTGCCCACCCCCACCTTCAGAGGGGCCTGCACCAGCACCCACCAAGCCGAAGGTCCTGACTCTGACTCCCTTCATCGACCTTTTCACTGCAGAATGCAACCCTGAAGAGGACAAGACTCCAGCACCACCTATGGAGGTCGAGGAAGCCCTCCCACCAGCACCTTCAGTAATCACGGCTATGACTGCAACCACTACACCACCACCTGAGTTAGCAGAACATGTAGAAGCAGCCTACATGCCCACCATTGAGATTGCGAGCCCCAAAGCCAAAAAAATGAAGAAGCAGAAGAAAACACCAGCAGTAGCAAAGGAGACATTACCAGCTGCAACTTCCGAGCCCCAGCCACCATCACCACAGTCAGCAAAAACTCCAAAAACTCCTCACCAACTGTTCATGGAAATCTGTTATCCACACCTCGAAACAGACTTCAACATGTCCATGAGCTATGCCTACAAGGACTGCATAATACCTGAGTTCCACGGATTCCTGTTCTACTGTATGGAGAATTGGAAAAGAAACGGCTGCAACTGCTACTTCCACACGAAGGACCCCAAGACCAACTACGTGACTTGCAGCGTAACAGTGGAGGAAGCTCTAAAACGCGGATTACCAGACCTCCCAAGGAAATAAAAACTCAACACCACCACCACCAACCATCACCTTCACCACCATCACCCCAGCCTCACACGCCCCCGACCAGACATGGCAGATGATACCCGTGCCAGCGAGGAGCCTCCCCGAACGCGCCCCTGTCGACCTTGCCCTGGCCAGTCTCTTCAGCAGCTAAACCAGAAAAACCCTCAGGCAGTTCCAGTCAAGCCTGGAAACCTTTTTCTCCTGCTACAATTCACTTCATCCAACTATTTCTTGTCCTATCCCCACTTCCCCCTAACCCCCTGTCACTACTCAATTTGACTTGACCTCCATTCCGTAGCTCCCGATGTAATGCCCGGAAATATTGATATGCATTAATTGTTTTATTCTAGCCCAAAAATTCGTATTACTGTAGGAATGTTGGTGAAGTATATCTGTCTACAGGTGATCTTGTCTATGTAGTTGTTGATTTCATTAGTTGAGTTTGGGAGTGGAGTCGGTTGGTGGAGGTAACATAATACCATTTACCTATATTTTTTTATATCTATGTCATTATTACTTTTGGTTTCGTGCCTATGCAATTCATCCTATATTACTGATACAAAAATAAGGGGTGATGTGTGTAAGTGACAATTGCCACGGCAGCATGAAACCCTTGAAAAGTTGGCGCTTGGGGGTGTGTTGCCATATGAGAAGCACTAAATTTCCTTTATGTATATCATTGACTTGTTTGTCGGGAAGAGATAGTAACTGGTGGAGGTGATATTGGACTAGAAACAACTTTTAAAGGAAAAAGTACAGTGTAAAGTCGCTATGAGTCTACCTGATTAATCTGATTAAATACAAGAGGTGACAACTTCCCTCCTTTTTCGCGGGTGGCGGTAGGGTGAGGGAGGTAGGAGCGAGGCAGAGCGCGGACAGGGCCCGAGAAGGAATGTCTGACTCTGTAGCCCTGTCTCCCTCTCTTGCCCCCTCATCTTCGCTTTCCCGTAAGTTCCTGCTTATTTAAACTTGAATATTTAACTATTTATTTGCTTGTAATATTATATTCGTGCTTATCTACCGTTAAAGTAAAGTAAAAACAGACTCATTATAGCGCTGTACGTTTTCCTGCTTAGGGACGCTGGTGGTGAAGTAACCACGAGGGAAGGCGGCCATGTTGCATCTGGGTGAATAGGCTGCCATTTTAGTATCCTGCTCTCCTTCCCGAGATGTATTGTGTATGGAAGAGATGTAAATATTGTTTTGTTTGATTATAGGTTGTGATTTGCATTGGTATTGTGTTTTAGTACATGAGGTAGGTGAATATGAAGTGTAGGTGGTGATACAATAATTTTTGCTTAGCCTATAATAGTCTAGGATATAATATTGATCATATTTCTAGTTTTATTACAAGTATTTCATTATTAACTAGGGATGCCCTGTATATTTATCATTTTCAGGTACTATTTGGGCTAGCCTATTAATCTTGTTTTCGTCTTAGTTCATAATTCTGTATAGCCAAATAATTAGGTTTAGTATTACTTGTTAGAGCCTATCCAGGTTTTACCATTTTTCATAATACAGTACTGCATGATGTAACACACCAGTGAAGTGACCTCGAAACGGCACCATACTATTTTTGCCGACTTTACATTGACACACAATTACAATTTTAACAATCACATCCGAACTGCGTCTGATGCGGAAATTCGCCCCAAATGTTTTGGGCGTGGCCCGGCCGAGATTCGAACTCGGGCCCGCCACGTGGGAGGCGAGCGCCTTAGCCACTACACCAAGAGAAGAACTCCGCTTGGCGTGATAGCTCAAGCAGATTTCAGCATCGAATGCAGTTACAGATACTTTGCCACAATCTAGGCATTACACCCACCTCCCCCTATCTTCCCCATATATCCACCTTCCCTTGCTATCCTCTCCTCTCTTCCCTAGCCTCCGCCTTCCCTCCTAGCCTCCCTTCCCTACCCCCTCACCCACCTTTGCTATCCTCTCCTCCCTTCCCTAGCCTCCGCCTTCCCTCCTAGCCTCCCTTCCCTACCCCCTCACCCACCTTTGCTATCCTCTCCTCCCTTCCCTAGCCTCCGCCTTCCATCCTATCCTCCCTTCACTTCCCTACCCCCTCACCTTCCCTTCTATTCTCTGCTCCCTTCCCTATCCCTCCACCTTCCCTCCTATCTCCCCTTCCCTTCCCTTCCCTTCTATTCTCTGCTCCCTTCCCTACCCCCTCACCTTCCCTTCTATTCTCTGCTCCCTTCCCTATCCCCCCACCTTCCCTCCTATCCTCCCTTCCCTTCCCTTCCCTTCTATTCTCTGCTCCCTTCCCTATCCCCCCACCTTCCCTCCTATCTCCCCTTCCCTCCCCCTCCCTTCTATTCTCTTTCCCCTTCCCTATCCCCCCACCTTCCCTCTTATCTCCTCTTCCCTTTCCTTCCCTTCTATTCTCTGCTCCCTTCCCTATCCCCCCACCTTCCCTCCTATCCTCCCTTCCCTTCCCTTCCCTTCTATTCTCTGCTCCCTTCCCTATCCCCCCACCTTCCCTCCTATCTCCCCTTCCCTTCCCTTCCCTTCTATTCTCTGCTCCCTTCCCTATCCCCCCACCTTCCCTCCTATCTCCCTTTCCCTTCCCTTCCCTTCTATTCACTGCTCCCTTCCCTATCCCCCCACCTTCCCTCCTATCCTCCCTTCCCTTCCCTATCTCCACCCTTTTTCACCGTCCCTCTACCTCTCCACCTACCTATCTTCCCCACCTCCTATCCCTATCCCCCACCCCTCCACATTCCGCACTATCCTCCCCTCCCTTCACCATCTCCCCACCTCTTCAACTCCCCTCTCTTCCCCATCCCCCACATCTCTACCTTCCCCTCTATCCTCTCCTCCCTTCCCCATCCCCCCACCATTCCACCTTCCCTTCTATCCTAGCCTCCCTTCTCCACCTCTCCCTCACCCCCCTAGCCCCAGTCTCCGCCATCAACGTATTCCACCAAATATATATTGTTAACGGCTCCGACGAAGAAAGTTTGGAGTAAATTGGCCTGCCGCCAGTCCCCGTCATTTGCCTGTCTAATTAATGAGGTGGTTGGGGGCATCTTCAGAGGGGATATATCTCATCATACCCATCCCCCCTCCTCTCCTACCACATAGCTGTTCATCTCCCCCCCCCACCCCTCCATCCCCCATTTACACTGTAATTAGTTTCTTAATTGTAAATGATGGTTTAACTTGTATATACAAAAATAGGGAGGGGGGGGGGGGGTGATTGTGATGGAGGGTAGAAGGGCGGATGACAGAGCGAGAGAGACTTCTTGGAAAGGGGCTCCAGTCCTGACGCTTTTCTTGACTTACAGTGTGCTTACAGTAAAGGACCTCCAGCAATTAACAGGCTTCGAACTATCTTACTTAACCAATTTTACTACCACAGATCCTGTTTATACTGCTCAAACTTGTCGCCGGAACAGAAGGGGTGAATAATCCAGAAGGGTTGATAGCCTCTGGAGACCTAGTTTATATAACTGTCTATCCAGTTGGAACACTTATCTGTCTGGTAGCATTACTCACAATGTGGATTAACCCTTTTAGCACCGTTGACCTCTCTTTGTATTGGATTTTAGAAATATATTAAGAAAATTTTATGTAGCTTAACTCTTTGGCTGCGGCTATGTTTGGGCTATTTAGGGCATATTCAGGCACTCCTGAATGATAAATCAAGCATCTGCATTAAATGAAGTGTATTCTAGACGAAAATAGCTTCAAAATGACACCAGAACGGACCCTGTACGTGGTCTGGTTCACCCCCCAGTGGTCCCAGTGAAATGTGGGAACCCCGCTATTATGTAACACTCGCTCGCTTGGCTACACTGGTGAGAGAGACAGAGAGAGACCCGCACGAGACACAGCCTAGCTCAGTGAGCCGCTCGGTGCTCTGAGGGTCGGAGGTGGGCCCCTCACGCTCCCGCCCACTGACACTCGATTTTTAAGTTTTTTACAGGCTTTTAAAGCCTGGAAATTGCTGTAACTTGCCAAAACATTCCAGAACGTCACCCGCAGCGAAAGGGATAAGAAGGATATATGGTAGCTAAAATGAGTTATTGAGATAACATAACCTTATACTGGGTAGACGTCCTTCGTATAAAATGTAATAGTTGAGAGATATAATATAAAGGATGTCACCCGATACTGAATGGGTTAGGACTTCCTGGCTTAATGGTGCTGAGCGAGTGAATATACAGGCGAGAAAACGACAATGTCAGAAGGCAGAGTTAGAACATAAAAAAAAATAAAAAAAAATAAAAAAAAATCATCTGTACACATATTTACCCCATTGTACTTGGGTCAGTATATCCTTTAAGTTTCCGTCTACCTCAAGTAGTTACCGATTTATATAATGCATACAGAATAATACATATTTAATTATGTGTGTGTGTTTTTTTCTTGTACACGCGCGTTCGAGTGACTTCATTACTTGACACACCGCAGGTAACAAATAATCCTCGGGTTTTGCTAATCACCAAATTAATCACCGTAAGTTTCCCAAAGTAATCCATTAGGGACAACCTGGCTATTTTTACCTCCTTCCCGTTTTCTATTACTATCTAAAAGTTGCCTCTGTTTGTCGAGGGAACCTTCAGTAGACCGAAGCTGGACAACTTCTAGTATTTGTTCACCACACATTGTTCGTTTCAGTAATGTCATTAAGGTACAATTATTATCAAACTACAATATTATGTGGATGTAGCAATTGTAGCTTATAGACAGATCTGTGTTTTGTTTCTAACTGTATGAAGAATACACAAGGCAGAACAGCCTGCAACAAGCGTCCCCTCTCCTCCCTCCCAGTTGAAAGAGTGACAGAGCCAAAATCAAGGTATATTATAAGTATTATTATAATCGTATACCGGTATATAATATTATAATTATTCTTATTTGTAATGATTTATTTTATTTATTTATTATTTTGCAAAAGTTCAGGGATAAGCATTGTAAACTGAATGTCTGATAAATATGGCAACCCACCTTCAGTAGTAATTGATGTGCTACCATTATTCGCTATGTATTACTTAGCACAAAGCCAATTATCTACGAAACAGTTCTCAGTTAGTATAATCAGGGTTACCAGAACGAAACACCATATCCCTCTAGGTTCATTCTTACAAGTTGTTTGCATGTAGCCAGATAGTAAATATATATAAAACATCAATGGAATAATGCCACAATCTCTAGTTAGCGCTTCATGACTCAAATCTTCAAAATAACGCTATCATTGTTGTCACTAAGTGTAAACGTATGCCACTAGTTCGAATTAAATACCTGTAGATCTAGCGGAAAAATATCTAAATTGTCGCCACTGACAACACACCAATAACACCACGGGTTGTATTAACCTTTGCAGCATGATGACGTCATTCTCATCTCATTCTGGTTACCATCAGACGATATCCTATATCTGATAATATACCTCTACGACTTGGAGAGGTACATAATCTCTCGGTAAAACATCTCAATAACATAGCACTGTCTTAAGAAGATCATATTTCTTGTATTTATATGTTTGTGTAATATATTATAATTCAGTTTCCTCCCTAGACCTCCATCAAACTTACAATATTATTCCGAATACCCACCTTAGAGGTAGATTTGTACATTTTTCGGTAGAAAAATTTCCCGGCCGAAGGCCAGTTCCTCTTAAATTTCAGGCTCGCTATTGCTTACTAGGAACATAATTTGACACCTAAATGGAACGAAAGGCCTTAAAATCACCAAACAAATAGAGGGAATGTCTTAAAATTTCGTAACTATTGGGGCTAAACAATAGGAAGAAGGGGGGCCCAGAAATATATCTATCTATCTATCTATTGCCTGACGCCGTGATCCCCGAAGGGATGGCCACGAACGAACCGCCCCCATGCACCTCTGTCCCCAGTCAGTCGACGCCCCTCCTCCCAACCAGCACCGCCTTCATTCATATACTTCCTCACTCCATCCTTCCACCTCTCCCTCGGTGCACCTCTCCCTCTCTGTCCTTCCACCTCGCTCTCGTACACACTCTTAGTCAATATCTCGCTTTCCATACGTTCCATATGGCCGAACCATCTCATGTTGTTCCTTTTCACACTTTCCAGCACATCTACCTCCACACCACACCTTCTTCTTACTTCCTCATTCGTCTGTCTATCCCTCCATGTAACACCGCACGCACTTCTCAAGTAACTCATTTCCACTGCTCTCACTCTTGGTCTGAGTCTCATCCCGAACGTCAATGCTTCGCTTCCGTAAGTTAGTGTCGGGATTACCACACAGTCATGCAAGGACTTTTTCACTTCCATACTGACCACTCTATTTCTTGTTACTGCTTTCAACGTTCCTACAACCCTCTTCCCCTGTTGCACCCTCTCCCCCACTTCTTCATCCATAGTCCCATCTTTACTCAACACACTGCCCAGATACATAAAAGAGCTGACAATCTCCATAGCCTGACCGTTCAACTTCACCTCACACTCTGTGACTTCACCCCTTTCGAAGACCATAACCTTGCTCTTCCCCGCATTTACCTTCAAATTCCGTTTTTCGCACACTGTTCCAAACTCATTTTCCAGACCCTGCAACTCCCATTCATTATCGCTCATCAGAACTGTATCATCCGCAAACAGCAGTATAGGCAGCTTCCACTCATTTCCCTCCCTTTTCAGCGATACACCAACATCCACTGCTCTTCCTAGTATTTCTTTCATGACTCCATCCATATATACAGTAAACAACCACAGGGACATCACACACCCGTGTTTCAAACCAACACTCAGGTCAAAGAACTCACTCTGCTCATTCTCCACACATACTGCCACCTTTGCACCTTCATACATGCTCTTCACTGCTTTCAGCAACTTGCCATCTACTCCGTATATTTCCAGTACTTTCCACATGCCTTCTCTATCCACTCTGTCATAGGCCTTCTCCAAGTCCATAAAGGCAACATACACCTTTTATGTTTTATCCAGATATTTCTCAACAACACAATTCAGGGTAAAAATCTGATCTACACATCCTCTTCCCTTCCTAAAACCTCCCTGCTCGTCGCCTATCCATTTCTCCGTTCTCACTCTCACTCTCTCAAGCACTACCATACTGTACACCTTCCCTACTACGCTTAAAAGACATATTCCTTGGTGGTTACCACACACTCCTCTTTCCCCTTTGCCCTTACATACTGTAGGGGGATTCTTATGCCAGTCTTCCAGTCATCGGGTGCATTCCCCTTCTTCCATGCTAGTTTGCACATTTTCCATATCCATTCGATCACTATCTCACCACCATACCTCAACATTTCCCCACACACTCCATCTGTTCCTGGTCCTTTCCCCAACTTCACTCTTTTCATGGCTTCCAACACTTCTGACCTCCTGATCCCCACCTCCTCCTCCACTACTTCTCCACTTCTCCCTCCCATACCCCATCCAACTATGTTTGCTGGCTCTTCATTCCTTACATTTAGCAACTCGTTGAAGTACTCCCTCCATCTTTCGACTCTCTCTTGCTTCTCGGCTAGCATTCTCCCATTCTTATCTTGCACACTCTTACTGTTTCCCTTGCTACCTTCCCTAACTTTCTTGACTTCTTTCCAGAACAGTTTCTTACACTCCCTCCATTTTACACTCAGATTCCTTCCAAATTCCTCATCTACTCTTCTCTTACTTTCCTTCACTACTCTCTTCACCACTCTCTTTCTCTCCACATACCTCGCTCGTTTCTGCCTATCCAAATCTTCATTCCCTCTAATACCCAACCACTCTCTATACCTCGCCTTAAACTCCACCATCAACAAGTGTATATGTGAAACAAAAACCTACAAGGTTGTATCCACATGGAAACATTTACACTATTTGTCTAGCCACATTGTGCGTTAAACCTTTGTCACATACAGTTGCCCACATAATTTATGTTCCTCTCCGTGATCTTGTACATAGAAATATAATGTGCATGATTTAATTACGAGTGTAGTTTCTTATATAGTGGAAAACTCATCTGATGAATCAACTGATAATTATAATAATCCACATCCGCAATGCAATTATGCTATATTATGCCCCTTTCCCACTGGTGAGGCAAGTCACGATTTTCGTCGCCGATGACTTAGTTTTGTCAAATTCGCAAGAATACCTGCGACGTTCACGATTTTGACCGTTACAAACAGATGACAAATTATACTCAGCGAAGATGTCGCCGATGTCGGCGACGCAATCGCCGACCTTCTACGACGTTATCGGCGAAGTGAGCGATGTTTCACCGATGACCTCTGCGAGGCATGTCACATTTTCAAAAATATCTTGCGAAATTATGCGAGGATGAAAGAAAACTCGCCGTATGTTCTGCAATGTCTTCGGCGATTCAAGCGATGGTTCGGCGTATTGTTGAAACCTGAATGGGGGTAAACGTCTTAAAACCCCCAGAGTGCCAGGTCCGTATATATACGGACTAGGGTCGTGTCACGCCCAGTGCCAGGTCCGTATATATACGGACTCGCCGAAAGAAAATTGTAGCAGCGAAACGACTGCACCTATGGCTTTCATATTTCTACCACATCTACCTTACCCTTCTGGCTTCTAGCCACCACCAACACAACCCCCTCGCCCCACCCACTCGCTGACTATGAGTCACCTCACAAAGAAAAAAAAAGAAAATATGTGGCGGCGAAACGACTGAACCAATCGGTTCCATATTTGTGTGACAAGTCCCCTACCCTTCTGTCGTCCCCCCACCACACCCCCACCTCCCTCCCACCACCCACTTCCAGTGTATCCGTACGAAGAAAAGGAAAAAAAGGAAAATCCGTGGTGGCGAAACTACCTCACCAATCAGCTTCATATTTGTAACACGAGTCAATTACCCTTCTACCTTCCCCCCACCATCCCCCAAATATGAAAACTAATGGGGTTAACCATGAGGAAGAAAGGGGACCAGAAAAACGACCCAAAACAAAAATATATATATGTTGGCTCACTACCGCTCACCAGGAAAATATTGAAACCTGGATGGGGGTAAATGTCTTAAAACAGTAGGCTGAACGGGGCCGAACGGATTATAGGCAAAGAGAGAGGGAGAGAAAAAAAAAAACGAGGAGGGAGAGAAAGAGAAAACAGCGAGGTGGGCTCAATTAAACATTGAGCCCACCTCGCTGTTTTCTCTTTCTCTCCCTCCTCGTTTTTTTTTTCTTTCTCTCCCACCTCGCCGAAGGTGCTCTTTGGCATCGTCGATGTTCTCGGAACATCTGAGAGCATCGGTGAGCATCCATGCAGCGTTGCAAAGTTTTTTTTATGCGAAACCCTCCGCGATGTCTTGCCGATGTCGCAGATGATCGCAGATACCCTCGCAGATCCCTTCGGCGATGCTCGACGATGCTTGCGAGGGTAACCAATCCTCGTGAGTCCTCGTCCAAAATGTTGAACTGTGCGAACATTTGCGAAGGCCCTTGCGAGGCCTTGAGAGGTGTTGAGACATGTCACGAATGTGCCAATTTATTGGTGTCGGCAACGAAAATCGTGACTTGTCTCACCAAAGGAGTAGTACAAAGGAAATCAAGCAACAACAGGTCTAGTGACTCTTCTAGGCTGCTTGTCCTCCAAAACACTGAGGATCAAGTGTCCAAACAGTGGTTTAGAGTTGGTAAGGGAACATTGGAAAGGGAACTACTGCCCTGGAACTAATGTCCGTGGCAGGATTAGGAAGTTAGTAGGGGACAGATGGGTTAGTAACTGAGGGGGGGATAAAATAAAGTTATTCATTTACAAACGCAGTCAGTCGCGGGTTTGATGCGATATATTTGTCTAAGCGAAGTTTAAATGAATCAACGGTGCTGCAGTTTATAACGTCTCGGGGAAGCCCATTCCACAAGTTGACAACTCGATTGAAGAAGAAATTCTTAGATTCGTGTGAGATAAAAGATTTACCAATAATTTTGCAACCGTTTCCCCGCGTGTAATTAGATTGGTCGATAGTGAATTACTTACTACAGTTCATATTGTCGATGCCTTTGATGATTTTGAACACATGAATTAAGTCACCTCTTAATCAGCGCTGGGTTAAAGGAAATAGATTTAATTCTCTAAGACGCTCTTCGTATGGTTTGTTCTTTAGGCTAGGTATCATTTTGGTAACTCTACGTTGAACTCGTTCTAGCTTGTTTATATCTTTTTGGTAATAAGGGCACCAGGATTGAACGCAGTATTCAAGAAGAGGGCGGACTAAGAAATTGTAAAGGGTTAGGATAACTTCTTTGGATTTATGCTCAAATGACCTGCCTATTAAGCCAATTATTTTGTTTGCCTTCTTAACAACTTCTGAACATTGTTGACTCGGTTTTAGGTTACTCGATATTGTTACTCCCAGATCGGTTTCTCTGTTTACATTCTTAAGCTGAGTGCCATTCATCATATAGTTTGCTTTTTCATTTAGGTATCCGATATGTAGTACTTTACATTTATCCGTATTGAAACTCATTTGCCAAATTTGGGCCCAACATGACAATTTATCTAGATTGTGTTGCATATCGTCAACTTGTTCTTTTAAGAGTACGCTATTTGCAATTTTTGTATCGTCAGCAAATTTTGAGATTGTACAGGTGAGACCCTCATCTATGTCGTTGATGTAAATTAAAAGATAATTGGTCCTAGTACCGATCCCTGGGGTACCCCGCTACTTACATTGGTCCATTTAGATGCCTTACCGTTTATGACTACTCTTTGCTTTCTGTCGCTGAGCCAATTTTCTATGCATTTCAACACACCGTCTAGTATTCCATGCGCTTTTAGTTTTAGCAGTAAACGTTTGTGGGGAACTTTGTCAAAGGCCTTTTGAAAATCAAGGTATATAATATCTACAGCTTTACTCTAATCGTAGAGGTTGAGGATATCGTGGAAGAAGTCTAAGAGGTTTGTTAAACAGGAACGTTTTTTACGAAAGCCGTATTGACTATCTTTAAGTAAGTTATTTGCCTCTAAGTGATTTACGAGTCTGTCTCTTATGACCGTTTCTAGTATTTTACATACAATTGAGGTTAAGCTAATTTGACGATAGTTACTGGGTAGGGATTTGCTGCCTTTTTTGAATATCGGTGTTACGTTGGCTAGATTCCACTGATCAGGCATAGTCCCAGACTGCAAGGATTCATTGAATAACAATGTCAGTGGTTTGGAGAGCTCATCCTTAGCTTCCTTTAGAACTCTAGGCGAGATTGTATCAGGTACAGGCGTTTTATTTACCTTGAGTTTATCTAAACAATTCAATACTTCTCTCTCTGTAACGGTGATATTGCTTAGAACATCTGAATTATCAATCTGAATCGGCGATGGTGTAGGGATATCACTGAGGTCTTCGGTTGTAAACACTGATGCAGAGAAGGTATTGAGGGCATTACTCATTTGTACTTCGTCTTTGGTGTATTCTCCATTTTCATCGACTAACGGTCCAACAGTTGAAGTAACTACTTTTTTCTTTCTGATATAACTATAGAATTCTTTCGGGTTTGTTTTACTTTGATTCCCAACATGTAACTCCCGGGTCTTTTTACTTTGCTTAATTAACTTTTTGGCTTTGCGTCGTAGTTCTACAAATTTTACCCGTTCTTCGTCATTTTGTGAGGATTTTAATCTATCATTAGCAATTTGTTTAGCAAGCAGACAGTCTGAAATATCTTTATTCCACCATTTGGGCTTATCATTATGGCCTGGACGCCGTATTTTCGATGCTATGCAGTCTTGCACTGCCTTAAGGTAAGTGGTTGTTGTTGTTGTTGTTGTTGTTCCCCAGGCTGTCTGGCCGAACAGCCCCAAGGTCTCGAGCAAGGCCAAGGCCATAAACGAGCGCCCCCACAAAATCATCCCTGCTTACCACTAACAAAGCCCGGGTGACCGAAGCCACTCCAAGGCAGGGAGCTGAGGAGGGTGCGGAAAAGCCCGGGAAACCAAAGCCCCACCCAAGGCCCTGTGCCCCTCAGCAATTATGAAGGGAAAGTTGAGGGGTAAGGGAAAAATGTGACGCTTTGGCTCCCAATCTGCCAACTTCTAGGTTGGCAGTAGGGAGGTCAATCCACGGAAAAGACGCCGCCACTTGAGATCTAGAAGATATATAAGTAAAAGAAACAGTCAGAGTAAGCTATGGATATGGCAGAGATCGCTCAGTTCTCACTCGGATAGACCAGCCCATCACCACATGACTAGAACCCAATCCTCTCAGCATCAGCTAGGAAAGGCCCTAGAAAGCCGCCTTTGGCGGGGGGATAGCTCCCCTATTTCAACTCCTTTCGGGGTTGGGCACCCACCCTTTCGGGCGGGTGGTTGTGAAACACTCCCAAGATGTTTTTATGTCGTTATTGTTAGTCAGAAAGCTCCAGTCAGTTTCTTTAAGCTTCGATTTAAGTTTATGAAAATTTGCTTTCTTGAAATTAGGGACTTTCTCAATGCTGCTATTTGATTTGTTACTAGTAAACTTTAAAGTGAAAGTTATCATACGATGGTTGCTGTTACTGAATTCATCACCAACATTCAAATTCTCTATTAATTCTTCTTTAGTTGCGAGTACAAGGTCAAGCACATTATTACCACGGGTCGGAGATTGTACAAATTGAAATAGTGAACTCTCTTGCAAGTTAGCATAGAGGTCGTGTCCAGAGTGTGAAGTAAGAATATCACCCCATTTAGTCACGGGTAAGTTGAAATCGCCAAGAATTACGGTATCTTGTATGTTAGTTATTTCTGCAATTTGTTCATAAATTTCACTGTCAGTTTGCACTGATTGAGCTGGGGGTCTGTATAATAAAGCTAGCGTTATTTTAGTTCCTCGTTTATTATTTAATAGTACGTAAGATATGTCTATATTCGCAATTTGAGGTTTTGGCATTAAGACGGGATTAAGACTTTCCTTTATAAAAAACAGAACTCCTCCTCCATTTCTATTGATCCGAATTTTCTCAAACATTGTATAACCAGGAAGCGTATATTCGGCTAAAAGTCTCTGTCTTCCGTATTTAACCAAGATTCTGTAATGCCGATTATATCATAATGTTCTGTAAACACGATTTCCTCTAGATCTGAAAATTTATTGCGTATGCTACGAGCATTTACATAAAACACCTTAAGAGTATTAGAGTTGGATGTTACCGATTGTGCATTGTCTGAATTTT
>CM064541.1:16969817-17156282 GCA_032716605.1 Paralithodes platypus
TCTGCACGACATCGACAGGTCACTGTGGGAGGGCCTAAGTTGTCTTCGGGTTGGTTTACTTTGTCGAGCACAGCGACTGTGGTGTGAGAGGGCCATAGCCTATCCCTCACAACATAGTGCTGACCTCTTTTGTGTTGACTTCTGAGGGATCGCCAGGATAGAGCTAGGTACTAGAGACCTAGATTTATCAAGAGAGCCTACCCGTCATATAAACCGTAATCTTCCATTATACCACCCTTGGACAACGTTAGGCTACGAGCCCGCATGCTCGCCCCATTGTTGCCCTGCCTTGGATACCGCCAGCTATTTTTGACTTTTATTAACTGAGCAGACACTGGTTAGAGATAAGCCCCATTATTATATGTATGCAGCATTATTATATCACTGCACTTTTGAGCCTAGGTTGTTGTTGAGTTGCACAACCCGAGTTAGGCTGTGGCCCGTTGTGGCACGAAGCATTTCTTTAGTTGTCGAGAATTACTACCTTCTGCGCAGTCTTTATTATTCGCCTGCCTATTATTACTATATGTCCGACTAGCATTTATTGTGACCCGTAGTATTCCTGGCATTATAATTGTTTCCAAAAGATTCTTTAATCGAACATCTTCCCAGCATCAGACTTATTTCAGAAGTTTCCAGTTGATGTTGCAGGACTAGCATTGCACTTTCTTTAATACAGGAGTGCCAGTTATTTTGAGTATCTCCCACCGTAACGATTAATTAAATCACGTTAACTATCTTTTCTTTGTGTAACATAATCGAGTAATGCTTTTACTGTTTTTGAGAATAGGCTGTGTCATTGAGGCGTCAGCCTAGGTTGTGTGTGCACCCGTTACCGAGTCATAGGATACCCTCGTTGTCCAGTTCACGACGTCAGGGCGGGAATGTGTGGTTTTGTTTTGCAGTGTTTAAGGCAGGGGTTTGGATCTAGTGTTACCTTTTTTGTTGCTGTTTTGCCATTATCTAGTCCAATGTTGAAGAGGCCCTGGTCTTTGAGAACCTGGATCGTAACACCGATGTACAGTGAGAATGGTAATTAATTCTGATCGATTTTGAAGGTCTCGAACGTATTAACCCACTGAGCCCCAGCTAGTTATAAATAAATGTACCACCAGGGACCAGCAGGTTTTGAAAAAAAAATTGTTTCCAGAAACACTAGCGAATGGGTTAGGAATGAAGGACCGCCCAAAAATAAACTATCAAAAAGGTCAAAAAGAGGTCCTACGGAGCCCCCGAAAGTCAATTTTACAAGAGTAAAAAATTGAAGGCAAAAACACATATAAACCATGTTTTTGCGGGCTCACGTGCACACGGTTGGACTTTGAGAGTTTTTAACCATGGTTGCGTGGGATACTTACACAGTTCCCATACAAATCTGAGCTCTCTAGGTACCATATGACCGGAGTAATTAAACCCCGACGACACTTGTGCTTCATGGTACTGTGGGGAACATACATTACCGACGACACGTTGTCGACGACACGTTGTCGTCGCTGGTACTCAGAGGGTTAAACGAATCTCTGAAATGCAAATGCTCAGTAAGAATTAGTAAGGAGATTCAATTCAACCCGAAACTCCTTCGAATAATTTTGTATTTGAATTAATGTTCACTACTGTACAATTAATTAAATAACATTAGGCAATAACTTTGTAATGCCCACATTGTTTTGGTATTTTGATCATTCAGCATTGCTTTTGTATTTACTAACATATGACAGTAATGTCTGCAGACCACTTGAGGATAGTAATTTGTTTCATCGAAGATTCCTTTGGTCTTTCCTATGTTGACAAAAAAAAATGATGAATTAACATAAAATAATTTGAGTTGTAAACGGTATATAAAGGGAATATTACTTACATTGCTACACCCTGAAAACCAATTATGTTTATAATTCAATATTCCTGGGTATAAACTAGGAGATGACAGGGGGGGGGGGGGGGGGGGTGGAATCATGAAAGGGGAGACCAATGCCAGTGATCGGATTATAACCCATGCTTGGACGACACTGAATATTTTACTTTATATCCTTTAAATAATTAATTATTAATTATTTGTTATTTTGTTATAGAATAAAGTGAACTTGTTTTTTTTTATTCAGTACCTAGCATTTTTAGTCTGTAAGTGTTTTTTTCAATACACCCTGTATATATATATATATATATATATATTATATATCTTGGAGATTAGAGTGGCCGTGAAACTCGACCTTCGAGCCTGTTCGAACACACACTTTGTTACATGGGGATTCTTTTATTCCTTTTTAGAAGAAAACAATCTCAAACCTTTGTAGATTTTTCTTTATAGCTCTGTACGTTTTCAGTTTCACGTTTGTAAAATAGAGATAAAAGGTAAACAAAAGTACTACTACTACTATAATTACTACTATTACTACTACTACTACTACTTTTTTTCTATTTTTGTTACTACTACCACTCAGCCTGTGCATCCCCTCTTTGGACCCTAAACAAGGTCAGAACAGTCATCAAAGCACCCGACTTGGTAGTCATTCATCTATTTCCTATTCCGGGGTAAGCACTCAGACTCATCATCGTGGATTATTACTACTACTTTGATTTTGATCAACCTCGCTTTTATCAATGGTATCGCCTCCCCCCCCCCCCCCCCCCCCCCGTATAGTGGGGTACCACACGAAAACAATGTCTGTCGTCATCGTCGTCATCGTCGTCGTCCGTCTGACTCGGAACTCCTAGACCGTTGGACGGATTTTCACCAAATTTCACATGAACATTTGTTGCGTGAATGCAAACATCAGTCAAAAAAGTGTTTTTGAATTTATGCAATAGTTATGATTTTAGGTCCAAAATATGGTATTAGTAGTGATGATGGTAACCCATCGCAGACTTGGGTATGCCGTTTTGATTTTGGGCAAAACGGCACGTCTATTTTATTTAATATTGTACATACATTATATTTTACAAAACATCAGATATTACTACTCTACACCATGCAACTTCAATCCAGTCGCCTCCCTATGCGACCCTTTGCCACTGCTGCCTCGTACTCCACTTCTGCCACAGTCGCTGGTTGTGGTGCAGACAGTCTTGTTCCCTGCAGGCATAGTAGTGCTGATCTGAGCAAAGATAAAGATAGACGGCACCTCATCCAGGCTACAACGTGGCTCCTGGGCTGTTGATTCTTCTCTGCGATGATCTCTACAATCCTTGAATAGAAGCACTGGGCCCTGGGTCCCATCCCTCCAGATGTGGTGAAGTCTAGTGGGGTAAAGCTGCCTTGTTCGATATTTAAGATCTTTTCCCCATATGCCCTGACCTCTTGTTTGTTCCTCTTGTGTACAGCATCCAGAGACAACTCGCTGTAGCTATGGGCCATTGGGTCAAATATTCTTATGTCAAAGAACGCTCGCTGTGCACTTGTCCAAAAACCTTTTGCACTAACGTCCACTCGTGCTTCATTGGATGTATTGGCCGTCCTATGCTGCAAGATCTCTCCATCCAAGGGAATCAGTGATGGTTCGCACACCACATCTCGACACACCTCCTTGAGCATGTTCGCCTTTACATCTCTTATTTCATCGTGCCTGATGCTGATGAATCCTTCCTTCTTAAATATCATGGAGTGGTCTGCATCATTGTTGGTTCCACAAACGCATCGATCGGGCAGTCCTTCAATCGGCCAACCATACCTCAGTGCAATAGCATCATTAAATTCTTGTTTGTTGAGATTGAAGCCTTTTGCCTTGATTGGTAGTGCAGTCAGCCAATTTGAAGCACCCTTATCTTGTGCTATTTGTATTTTTCTTGTTAGCCTCCAGGAAAGTTGTCCCATTAATTGTGCCAGATCATTTGTCTGTGAGTTTTGCCTCTCTGACGTGATGGTCTTTCTGATGTTGTACATGTCCGCCTGGTCCACTTCACAATCAGAATCTTGTGCTACGATACAGTCAGTGAGAGATCCTGTTATCTTTACCGAGTTCAGGTATTCCATTGTCGCCCTCTACTACTACTACTACTACTACTACTAAAATTATAGTGATAAAAATCACCAGGTGATTTAATGTTAACCCGTACTGTACCGTAGGATACAGTAATAAAAGTCCCCAGCAGTCCCAAGCAATGTGGCCAAAATGACAGGAGAGACCACCTTTTCACCTCAACAGATGAGGCAAGAGTGGATCTATCACCTTTTTTTTTTCTACAAGACTTAAAAAAAATAAAAAAAATAAAAAAAATAGCCTTGTACAGGCAGTTACAAGACAAATCCATTACTGACGGCTATAACCGTCGCTGGGACTGGGGAATTAATTGTCTACTGACAACTATAGCCGTCGCTGGGATTGTACGGGTTAAGGGGGGACTGGAACATCGTCACCAAAAAATTCTGCAAATAAAAAATATTGAGAATATAAAGTTGAAACCTCCCATACTGCTTGAATTTTCAGTTCTCCGTCTTTTCCTACAATCTGAAGGCTCATGTCATGTCATGTCATGTCATAAAGTTCTACCACTTTTGCAGCCTTAATATTACTGTGAAACATATCAAATAATGGGTTGTGAATAGTTCAATGATAGATTTACCCTGCTATAAAGTCGTTTTTTTACATTGCCTGAAGTCAAGTCATGTCATGTCATGTAATTTTATAATGCACCACCCGCCGCCGCTGCCGGATATTTCATATAAATGGGTCTGTACATTCTGAAAATATGCATAATATGAAATTCTGAGTTCATAGCATTAAATTCCAGATCGTAAGCAATAGATTCACAAGTTTGTAAGGAATTATAAACATTTTTATATTGCGCAATTCTAGTATTGAGATACGAGGCGTGTCAGTCACAGTAAAGGGACCCCGCAAGGCCAGGCAGGTGAGAAACGCACGTGCACTCACCCTCAATTCTGGACACACACTGAATGTTGGAAATTGGTGGCGAGGGTATTCTGTTGTGTCCTGGGATAAAGGTTGCCAGATGTTGCCATATAGGCACAGATTTCCCTCAGCTTTTCAGATGAAAAGAGGCCGTATTCTGCGAGTATATAGTGCATTTCCCACGCCCTGCCACCACACCAAAGACTTTGTGTGATACAGGAGGTTTATAAAGTTACTTTCTAAGGCCTATTGAAACATTTGAGACAGTTTTTGAAAAAAAAATTCTCGTAATGTATAGTCACCTCAGACTTATATACTCCGCTTCCTAGCAAGTGCTTTGTTCTCTTAATCCCCCTGAAATATCGTCTGTTCAAATGTTATGATAACGAAACATGTTATGATTCAATATCGTGTGTGTAATAATTTTAACAGACAAACACGACCATTACTATCTTATCTGTAAAACGTCTCTTGACATGCGTAGGTGCAATGATTATACATTGCACAACTAATGTTTCCCTTTTAACTTGGCTTATTAACCCGTACAATCTCAGCGACGGCAGAGTCGTCAGTAGATAAATCATTCCCCAGTCCCAGCGACGGCTGCAACCCATCTATGGCGTGAAAGTACAATGCTAGAGCTTTCCAATGACACATGAATCATCTCTGTATGACATCTGGTTATCTTGCAATGATCTTGCAAATGAACGCCTAAATTGATAACAATTTGCAAATTTTGCTCTAAGACCTTGGCAACATTCCTCAGCTTATAAACAAGCCCCCACAGGCTAGGAGAGGCAGTATTCCTCCATCTATTGAGGTGGGAGGTTGTTATATCTTGCCTCTGAAGCCATTTTGGCCACATTGCTTGGTACTGGTGGTACATTTATGGTAGTACCCTATGGTACAGTAGGGGTTAACCCTTACAGTCCCAGGCCCGAGTATATTCGTCAGTAGATAAGAAACTCCCCAGTCCCAGGCCCGAGTATATTCGTCAGTAATGTACTTTCCTTGTAACTGCCTGTACAACCCTGTAGTTGGTAACACGACTGTTTAAGCACTGCTACCGGTCTGGCAACACTTCTCAGCTTATATAAGACCCACTGAAGCGTGACTGGGCCAGTCTTGCTCCATCTCTTGAGGTGAAAAGGTAGTCTCTCCTGCCATTTTTGCCACAGTTCTTGGGACTGCAGGGGCTTTTATTACTGTATCCTACGGTTATGGTATGGGTTAATATCGTATATGAAATTCCTATATAAATACTTTCCACTCTGTAAATAATATAGTTTCTATCATTCTTGTATATAATTATGTTTCTCATATAATATCCTTGTATTAATTGATATTACATTTTCCATTATGAAACTCACCACAGTGACCTGGCTCATCCTTTTGTTAGAGTTTAAAGTAGTCTGGGCACCAAGCTGACTCATACTTACTGTACACTCACACGTACTAAAAAGTGGCTCAGGGGTGGGTCCTTCCTTCCCCTACTCCACCCTGGGCAGGTGGAAGGGGGGAGTCGGGTCCAAGCCTACCCCCACCTTCCACCCTCAAACTATCCCCAACTCACCCACCTTCCTTCTCTAGCAGTTAGTGATTAGCGACGATTGTTCTCATGTATTGCACATTATTGTTAAACCATCATTGCACATGCTTATAATGGCCAACATTTAAAATATAGTAGGAATTTATTAATACAATATACTACATAGTTGCATTCTCAAAATAAGTGTCTATACACAACGTGGGTTACACGAATCTTGGCTGTAGTGGTCTTGTGCCTCTCTCTCTCTCTCTGCGTGTGTTTGTCTCTCTCATTTTACTAATTTCTACGATCAAGATTTAGGATAATGTGATTTGAATATAATATTACCGTAATTAAATCCAATCTCATACAGTATTCAGGATACGAGCTTCACCATTATTGCAATACACATCAACGTGACGCACCTTTACGATCTTCTCCTAGGTTCTCAAATTACTTACACAGTCGGGCTTTTATAATTATCATAAAAGGAATATCAATTGTTTCGTTAATAATTTCAATCAGTTTCTCCCATTTATTCAATACCATACATACTATAAACGGCCTGTATTTAATCAAATGTGGCCTATACACTTTTTTGTTCAATCAAATAAATGTAGAATATAATACACTTTACGATCAAAGTTGGTGTTAATTTTTAGTAAGGTTTGAGTATCGACACTTGAGTAGCAGGGCTCGCCTTCTCACTTCCCCC
This sequence comes from Paralithodes platypus, assembly GCA_032716605.1. Classification (NCBI taxonomy): domain Eukaryota; kingdom Metazoa; phylum Arthropoda; class Malacostraca; order Decapoda; family Lithodidae; genus Paralithodes; species Paralithodes platypus. The sequence continues at coordinate 16,976,908 of CM064541.1, forward strand.
TTCTTTATCTCTACCTGTGAGCCCAGCTTCTCACCTCTACAAACCCCATCAACTCTCCTCTATGTGTATCGAATGCAGGCAACATTCATCACATACACTAATAAAGGGAAATATACCCCATTCAGACCCGCTATATCTTGATTGTAGAAAGTGTGCGCTATGAGAGAGTGTCAAGGAGTTACAAGGAATAGTTAGTTTCTCAAAGACCTTGCGGTCCATTCCGGAGAAATATTCGAAGTGGAATGAGATACATTGTTCAGTGCACTACACTCATTACAGAGTGCAAAATACTATCTACTGACTACTGTCTTCTTGAACTGCTCAACTGAGGAAATGTTTACAACTTCTGAGAAAAGTTTGTTCCAGGTAGAACAGTTTTTAAATGGGAAACGGTTTCCACAAATACTAGTGCTGAACCTTTTCAATTATAACTGCCAGCCATGGTTGCGTATTGTATTCATATTAAGGCTAAGCATTTTGCATGATCCAAATTGTCAAACCCATCATATATTTTATAAACTTAAATTAATTGACCTCGTAGTCTGCGTGTTAAGAGAGAGAGAGAGAGAGAGAGAGAGAGAGAGAGAGAGAGAGAGAGAGAGAGAGAGAGAGAGAGAGATAAAGAGAGAGAGAGAGAAGCAGATCACTACAGCTGAGATTCGAGAAGCCCACGTTGTGTATAGAAACTAATTTTGAGAATACAATTATTCAGTATATTGTATTAGTAAATTCTTAATAAATTATGTATGTTGGCCATTGTAAGCATGTGCAATGATGGCTTAACAATATTAATTTGCAATACATGAGAACAATTGTCGCTAATCACTAACTGCCAGCTAGAGAAAGAAGGTGGGGGAGTTGGGGATAGTTTGGGGGTGGAAGGTGGGGGTAGACTTGGACCCAACTCCCCCCTTCCACCTACCCTGGGTGGAGGAAGGGAAGGAAGGACCCACCCTTGAGCAACTTTTAGTACGCGTGAGTGTACAATGCCCTTTTGTTCACCCGAGTACAGCGACATAGAGAGAGAGAGAGAGAGAGAGAGAGAAAGAGAGAAGACTTCATTTGTATTATATATCATATGATACAAAAACATAGCTTAAGATCATATAGCAGGATGCACAACCCACTTGTTTTGCTTTAAACAAAAAATCTGGCCCCATTCTCCCTCATGCTTAGCCCAATTAGTGTTCAGAGTTCAAGAAGTTCGGTCCATTAGTATGGCGATTTTAAGACATTTTGCTCCATTTCTTCATCAATATTATGATTTTAGGTGTCAATAATTCCTTGGCGAGCGATTGCGAGTCTGTAATTTAGGAGGAACCGGCCTTTGGCCGGAAAATTATTGTTACCAACAAATATACAAATTTATCTAGAAGGGGGACCTTGGGAATGTTTTTTTTTATAGTTTGATGGAGTTTTAGGGAGGAAACTAAAAAATAGTACATTAATAATGATATCGACCAATACATAAATCCTTACCCGGTATCATATGTCATGAGTTACAAGTTGAAATACCTCCAGGTTCAACTTAGTAAACGAAATGGCTGACAAATTTGATATAATTAGTCACCTCACGGATTCGTTATCAAGATTATTATTGTTAGTATGAAGTGAAGCCACGCTCAAATGTTGTTTGTCATCTATAAATATAAAATTATTATTCTATCTATCTATCTATTGCCTGACGCCGTGATCCCCGAAGGGGTGGCCACGAACGAACCGCCCCCATGCACCTCTGTCCCCAGTCAGTCGACGCCCCTCCCCCCAACCAGCACCGCCTTCGTTCATGTACTTCCTCACTCCATCCTTCCACCTCATATTCGGTCTACCTCTCCCCCTCTGTCCCTCCACCTCGCTCTCGTACACCCTCTTAGTCATTCTCTCGCTTTCCATACGTTCCATATGGCCGAACCATCTCAAGTTGTTCCTTTTCACACTTTCCAGCACATCTACCTCCACACCACACCTCCTTCTTACTTCCTCATTAGTCTGTCTATCCCTCCATGTAACTCCGCACGCACTCCTTAAGTAATTCATTTCCACTGCTCTCACTCTTGGTCTGAGTCTCTCAACCAACGTCCATGCTTCGCTTCCGTAAGTCAGTGTCGGGATTACCACACTGTCATGCAAGGACTTCTTCACTTCCATACTGACCACCCTATTTCTTGTTACTGCTTTTAGCGTTCCTACAACCCTCTTCCCCTGTTGTACCCTCTCCCGCACCTCTTCATCCATAGTCCCATCTTTACTCAACACACTGCCCAGATACTTAAAAGAGTTGACGATCTCCATAGCCTGACCATTCAGCTTCACCTCACACTCTGTGACTTCACCCCTTTCGAAGACCATAACCTTGCTCTTCCCCGTATTTACCTTCAAATTCCGTTTTTTCGCACACTGTTCCAAACTCATTTACCAGACCCTGCAACTCCCATTCATTATCACTCATCAGAACTGTATCATCCGCAAACAGCAGTATAGGTAGCTTCCACTCAATTCCCTCCCTTTTCAGCGATACACCAACATCCACTGCTCTTGATAGTATTTCTTTCATAACTCCATCCATATATACAGTAAACAACCACGGGGACATCACACACCCCTGTTTCAAACCAACATTCAGGTCAAAGAACTCGCTCTGCTCACTCTCCACACGTACTGCCGCCTTTGCACCCTCATACATGCTCTTCACTGCTTTCAGCAACTTGCCCTCTACTCCGTATATTCTAAGTACTTTCCACAAACCTTCTCTATCCACTCTGTCATAGGCCTTCTCCAAGTCCATAAAGGCAACATACACCTTTTGTTTCTTCTCCAGATACTTCTCCACAACACAATTCAGGGTAAAAATCTGATCTACACATCCTCTTCCCTTCCTAAAACCTCCCTGCTCGTCGCCTATCCATTTCTCCGTTCTCACTCTCACTCTCTCAATCACTACCCTACTGTATACCTTCCCTACTACGCTTAGAAGACATATTCCTCGGTGGTTACCACACACTCCTCTTTCCCCTTTGCCCTTATATAGGGGGACTATTATGCCAGTCTTCCAGTCATCGGGTGCACTCCCCTTCTCCCATGCTAGTTTGCACATTTTCCATACCCATTCTATCACTATCTCACCACCATACCTCAACATTTCCCCACACACTCCATCTGTTCCTGGTGCTTTCTCTCTATTTAAACGAACTAAGTTTTTTACATCCCATATAAACTGATCCTTATCAGTTGTACTGTATATTATCTAACCAGTCCAAGCCTGTCCCAGTCTATCCAATTTATGGCCACTCAAATACAGTTGAAGAGGACGTTGTTCATACAATATCAAATAAAGAGTATAAGGGCGTACATCTAAAGGAAAATGTTATCATATTTTTAGTGTTCACTGTTTCCACTGTATAGATTTGTATTTATTATTAACCCTCAACTTGCGGTGCTCATCATATGATAGGAGAGAGAATATAAGCTATCCCTGTGCGCCCGTCATATATGACGGGTGCCATTTTGAGGCCATTATGAGTTATGAGAGAGAAACCGAGCGTTGGGGGACGATGGGCGACCTCAGACCAATCGCCACCGCTATTTCTAGTATTCGTTGATGAACTTCTCAACTGTATCTCTAGTCCTATCCAATCCTATGCATTGCTGATGACTACCTTAAAATAGTCAACTAGCTCACGTGATGAGGCCCTAGCACACCTATCTTCCACAATATCAACTATTTCCAATAGGGCCAAAAATATTCTTGATCCTTTAATTGCTTCTGAAACCCAATTTCTCTGTCTATCTACCCGTCACAATATTCGACACGACTATCCCCTACTCAATAAAAGCAAACAAATCAATCTTTTGTCTTCTCTCAATACTTTTTGTGTCTCCTTTTCCTCTGACCTTCCTTTGAAAGATAATATCACTATGTTGAGTGGTACTTGAAAAGTAGACAAAATGGATATAATACACCATCTGAGGAAGAGCAATTTATTAACAACGTTTCGCAGATAGCTTCATCAGGTCACTGATGAAGCTATCTGCGAAACGTTGTCAATAAAGTGCTCTTCCTCAGATGGTGATTTGTATCCATAATATCACTACTCGTGCTACAAGAGCTTCCCAGAACTTAAGTGTGCTCAACTATCTCTGTGGGTTCTTTATCCCCGCAGAGCTTCTTGATCTGGACAGTGGCACTGTGCACCAGTGTATCGAGTACTCTTCGCATGTGTGGGGAGGTTCCACTTATTCCACACTTCTCGAAAGGGTAGACTCGAAAGCATTTAGTCTTGTCAACTTACCTCCTCTTACAAATGCTCTACAATACCTCTCTACACAAGTTGCATCACTCTCTCTCTTCTACCGCTATTATAATAATCAATGCTCTTCAAAGCTTTTATAGTGTATACCTCCTCCCTTATGAGCAGTACGTGGCACCCACCTTTCAACACATTTCCATTTTGTTCCCAGTCATTATTCCTCTCAACAAGTAAACTGTGGAACTCTCTCTATTAACCTATCGCTCCTTCATCCTATGTCTTAAACTGCTCCAAGCTCCGTGTCTCCAAACATTTTTACTCTAACGTAACTTAAATATGGCTCTAATTCCCTTATAATACACATACCTATTTGTTACGTACAAAACCTTAGTAAATCAAAGTAAGAAGAAAAAGTCAAACAAAATATAGAAGCATAGCAGACATGCAGTCAACAAAACACAACTACGAGAAACAATGCTGAAAGGAAAATATGTCAAACGACAAGACGGGAGACATCAAAGTGGATTGAAAAGAGAGAACCAAAGAAGCCGAGGTTGACACTCGATACTGCGGCAAAAATGAGGCGGGAGTAAGAAAAGGCGAGCCAGGAGGGAACAATGGATATATTGACACTTGGAGCGATGGTCGGAAACAAGGCAGTGTATGTGTGTGTGTATATGTATGTGTGTGTGTGTGTGTGTGTGTTTGTGGTGGAAGAGGGGGGGGGGGGGACAGTTACAAAAGTTTTAACACATTCACAGGTCATACATCATGCCTTTCGGTCTCTACATTAGAGTTTGGATTTAAATATGTATGTTTTACTACTACTTAAATTAGTAGCCACTAGGTGAGACATAAGAACAATATAGCATAATAGAGTTCTATTGTCACCCACCACTCCCACCGACTTCAAAGTCGCCATAAAACATGGTTGCAGAATGGAATCCTATGGGAAGGAGAATATTTTCTAATCGGAAATTTAGCAAATATTCATAAATACATTATGTTATATTAATACTTAAGGAAATATTGTTATAAGGCTGGAGATAATGTTAGGTTTCTTTATTTAGTCAAAATGGATATTGCGGTGGACTAATATATTTTTTGTTAATGGTGCGTTATCCTTGTTTGGCATATAATCACTCGTACCGGGTTTATCAGTTTCAACCTGGACCAATGTATTCATGTATGTTTTGCGTGTTCAGTTTTCTCATTCTCAGATGTACTGATATTCTTGATAATAATATCTTAATAAATAAAGGTCAATGTTTGTCAGTTACCCGACCTTTGTTACTAAACTCCTCCCAAAGTTTTGGTGCCAGGTGGGAGTGTGGGGCACCGTTGGAAAGCCCAGGCTTTGTAGATGGTTTTAGGCGAGTTTAGTGGAAATCAGAGACACTTTTGTTTAATAAAATTTTCGGCAGAACTAATGTAGTATACGGGAGCGAAAAAAAATGCGAAAAAAATTGCCGTTTGGGACAGAAGGAGACTTCCGATCGAAAAGGTGTATGGAACGAAAGTTGTTCGCAGCTCCCCAAAATGGGAGTACGGATGAGGTCAGATCCAAAATCGGAGGTCATTTAGCGGCCGAAATCGAGGTCGCCGTTTAATGAGGCACATGGAGGTCGAGGCCGGTGATTATGGTAGTAGTAGTATTTTGATGATTGTGGTAGTAGTGATTGATGATGGTGATTATGGTAGTAGAATTTAAACCCGGGCAATGCCGGGTACCCCTCCTAGAACTTTCGGCAGAACTTATGTAGTAAACGGGAGCGAAAAAAATTGCCGTTTGGGGCAGAAGGAGGCCTCCGATCGAAAAGGTGTATGGAACAAAAGTTGTTCGCAGCTCCCAAAAATGGGGTACGGATGAGGTTAGATACAAAATCGGAGGTCATTTAGCGGCCGAAATCGAGGTCGCCGTTTAATGAGGCACAGAGAAGTCGAGGCCGATGATTATGGTAGTAGTAGTATTGTGATGATTGTGGTAGTAGTGATTGATGATGGAGATTATGGTAGTAGAATTTAAACCCGGGCAACGCCGGGTACCCCTCCTAGTAGACAATATAATTACAAACTATCAGACAAGATATTCAAAGGTAAACAGTATGGTTTAAGGTCAATATAAACTAATAATATTAAATCTCGAAGCTGATTGGTCTTAACCTGAATAAGGCGTGGTATTTTTTCTGGACCCCTTCTCCCTCATGCTTAGATATAATATACCCTAAAAATGTATAGTATAAAATAGTTCTCTCTTAAATGTACACACTTCTTTTCACTCTACAGGATCATTCAATTAAGATATATATCAGTACCTAAAGGTTAATGCCATGGGTCAAGGTCAAAGTTCACTTATTACAATATGGCTTAAAATAGTTATAACTTATAATAATGTGTTAATTGTTGTGCTTCATAGAAATTGTATGGGCCAATATTCAGATAAATTGTTGAAAGTAAACAGTATATGATAATAATGAAAATCAGATTTAATCCTTCTTGATCAATGGATATGATCTAAACCAATATTACAAGAATTACGAAGTACACCAATACAAAAGTCATGAACGCAACAATTTAACTATTACGCAAAGATAAATGTAACTGGAAAATGTAAGCAAACTATATACATTATATACAATATATATATATATATATATATATATATATATATATATATATACTGTATATATATATAGTTGTTTATTATATATATTTCCTTATGTGTGTGAAGGTGACAAAAGGCAAATCCGCCTGTAACAAGTGCCTAGAGTGATAGTTGCTATTTTCAACGTATATTATTGTGTGTGTATTGGAAACAGTGTGGTGTGTGTGTTTAGTGTAGTTAAATGAATAAGAGGAGGAGGTGTTTGTGAGAGCTAGCTGGATTACTCTGTGTAGGTGAGACACACTGAAACAGTGAGGGAAGCCAGACAAATGAAACCGAGTTCCAGCAACTCCTTATCACATGCCTATGAGGCCTACCATGGGTATAAGAAGAGGAAGTAATATAGAGAAGTAAGAAGAGAGGCCGTAATATAGAGCAGTAAGAAGAGAGGAAGTATTATAGAGCAGTAAGAAGAGAGGAAGTAATATAGAGAAATAAGAAGAGATGAAGTAATATAGAGAAGTAAGAAGATAGGCAGTAATATAGAGCAGTAAGAAGAGAGGAAGTAAGAAGAGAGGCAGTAATATAGAGCAGTAAGAAGAGAGGAAGTAATATAGAGAAGTAAGAAGAGGAAGTAATATAGAGCAGTAATATAGAGAAGTAATATAGAGAAGTAAGAAGAGAGGAAGTAATATAGAGAAGTAAGAAGAGAGGAAGTAATATAGAGAAGTAAGAAGAGAGGAAGTAATATAGAGCAGTAAAAAGAGAGGCAGTAATATAGAGAAGTAAGAAGAGGAAGTAATATAGAGCAGTAATATAGAGAAGTAAGAAGAGAGGAAGTAATATAGAAAAGTATGAAGAGAGGAAGTAATATAGAGCAGTAAGAAGAGAGGAAGTAATATAGAGAAGTAAGAAGAGAGGAAGTAATATAGAGAAGTAAGAAGAGAGTGTTACGACTGAGGTTTAAATATATCAGGGCTCTTATTCATTGGACTAGTAATGGCATAAATGCTACAACGGAAAGCGCTAGATCCATCCTCTGATGTATATTCCCAGTGAACAAAGAAAACAAATACTCTCCAGAGTTCTATATGCAATAATAGGTTATCAAACTCTCAATAAATGTGCGTCTACTCTAGGCTTCATGTTATGTGAAAACAGCCTATTACTACCTATAACCGAAGGTGCTTGGTTATGGTATGCAAAGTAAGGTGGTAAGAGAAGTTACAGCTTACGTTACTTTAATCAATAAATGTCAGGCACTCCTGGATGAAAGAAAGTGCACTAAAGTCCTTCAACACCAACAAGGAATCTTCTTTAAATGTTAGATGCTATCAAGATGCTCGAATCGGAAACGGAACCCAAAAAGGCCGGCAGCGGAACAATGCTCGTGCAGGCTATGCACACAAAAGGCAGGATATATAATGCAGTCGGAGCCAAGAATATCCTAAACGCTACAACAATAATAATAATCGCCACGACAATGCAGTATTCCTATCAACAAAAAGAGCCTAAGTCATTTGTGTCTCAATACATCAAACTAAGCTGCGAAATGCTTGTGTAATCATAAACGGGTATGTATAATAAGAGTAATTGGTTTAATATACTTAATGTCTACTATGACTGATAAAGTCTAGCTAGAGTCAATGATACGAGATACTGGTGCGAATGGCATGCCGCATAGCCTAGTGCAAATCTCAAGTCTGTGCGTCAAATATTACGTTATAGGGAAGGGTAGCTCTCTTGAGAAACCTTAATACCGAAGTATTAAGCGTTCTCCTGGCGTACCTCAAAGACAATCAACAGAGCCTAGAAGAGTGCAGAATGGTATAGGCAAAAAGCCCTCATTCGTGCATGCTCTATTCTCAATGGCACACAGACTAGAATTTACCCAATCAACTCCAGTTCTCAGGTATGTCGTGCAGCTTTTAACTAAAGCCAGCACCCATCGGAAACAATACCTTATAGTATCAGACTCCTAGTCTAGCATTATCTAATCCAGCAGAACACTACTAATTATAGGAAGCGGTACTGAACAATATGAATGCCAACCAATGCTTCGTGATCAACTTATCTTAACAACTAACATACATGGGTTATATAAGACCTTAACGCACAATACAACTGGCCAGCATGAAGCTGATTATGCAGAGTTAACCAGAGGGGGTATAATATTATTAAAAGGTGGTGAAAGATATGGAAAATGAGAGAGATAGGCATGGAAAAGGTTCTCAGGTGCAATACCCTTGTATTGAGTATTGTTCACATGTGTGGGGAGGTTCCTCTCACACCGCTCTCCTAGACAAAGTTGAAAGGAAGGCCTTTCGTATCATTAACTCCCGTCCACTCACCAACTCTCTGCAATCTCTCTCTCTCCGCCGCAATGTTGCATCTCTCTCGCTATTCTATCGCTACTATAATAATCAGTGTTCCTCAGAGCTATCCCAGTGCATACCACCTCCTTTACGTAGGGCACGTGGTACCCGTCTTGCAACTCAATCCCACCCCTACTCTGTGCAACTCTCCAACCCAAGAGTGAAACGTTACTCTCAAACTTTCTTCTACTCAACAGCTGAGCTCTGGAACTCTCTCCCAGAATCAGTCTTTCCCTCTTCCTATGACTTAAATTGCTTCAAACTCCGTGTGTCCAGGCATTTTGGCTCGAACGTCCCTTGATTTTGGCCCTGTCACTCTTTCAACTATGGGGGAGGCACTCGCTATAGGCAGTTATGCCTTTTGCCTCCCTCAATCACATAGAAAAAAAAAAAAAAAAAAAAAAGAGAGGGAGACAGGTATCAAAGGGATAAGAGGGATGCGTTCTAGAAACCAGATCTGAGGGAGAGAGTGGCCAGAGAGCAGTATATATACTAGCACTAGTTCGACCTGCGTAGGAAAAGCGGTAACAAGTCCTCTAGCCAATGCTAAAGAAGCTAGCTAAACATGACGTCACCAAGCATGGTAAAAACTCCTCCAACGAATCCCCATGAGGCCAGCCAGCTATGACGTCATCGAGTATAGCAAAACACTGCGCGCCTCCCCACACTCTGTTCTACTCTCTCTCTCTCTCTCAAATCCTATCATTACTACTTAATGATAAAACATATACTTTGCAATTAAATATATAAAGCCTTGACATGGGTGAAAACAAAGAGCCTTTCTGGACTGCACATGACACGAGCTTTCATATGAAATAAAGCACACAACAATACATCAACTGTAGCCACATCCACTGCCCTGGCGATCCTACCGAGTCACTGTAGGACAAGCCATGCGGTTCTAACGGAGTGGTTAACGTCACAAGAGGAAGTAATATAGAGCAGTAAGAAGAGAGGAAGTAATATAGAGAAGTAAGAAGAGAGGAAGTAATATAGAGCAGTAAGAAAAGAGGCAGTAATATAGAGACGTAGGAAGAGAGGAAGTAATATAGAGCAGTAAGAAGAGAGGAAGTAATATATAGAAGTAAGAAGAGAGGAAGTAATATAGAGCAGTAAGAAGAGAGGCAGTAATATAGAGAAGTAAGAAGAGAGGAAGTAATATAGAGAAGTAAGAAGAGGAAGTAATATAGAGCAGTAATATAGAGTAGAAAGAAGAGAAGAAGTAATATAGAGAAATAAGAAGAGAGGAAGTAATATAGAGAAGTAAGAAGAGAGGAAGTAATATAGAGCAGTAAGAAGAGAGGCAGTAATATAGAGAAGTAAGAAGAGGAAGTAATATAGAGCAGTAATATAGAGAAGTAAGAAGAGAGGAAGTAATATAGAGAAGTAAGAAGAGAGGAATTAATATAGAGCAGTAAGAAGAGAGGAAGAAATATAGAGCAGTAAGAAGAGGAAGTAATATAGAGAAGAAAGAAGAGAGGAAGTAATATAGAGAAGTAAGAAGAGAGGAAGTAATATAGAGGAGTAAGAAGAGAGGAAGTAATATGGAGAAGTAAGAAGAGAGGAAGTAATATACAGCAGTAAGAAAAGAGGCAGTAATATAGAGAAGTAAGAAGAGAGGAAGTAATATAGAGCAGTAAGAAGAGAGGAAGTAATATAGAGAAGTAAGAAGAGAGGAAGTTTGTTGTTGTTGCTGTTCCCCAAGCTGCCTGGCCGAACAGCCCCAAGGCCCCGATCAAGGCCAAGGCCATAACCGAGCGCCCCCACAGAACCCCCCTGCCGACCACAATAAAGCCTGGGTGACCGATGCCACTCCATGGCGGGGAGCTGAGGAGGGTGAGGAAACGCCCGGGAAACCAAAGCCCCACCCAGGGCCCTGTGCCCCTCAGCAATTATGAAGAGAAAGTTGAGGGGCAAAGGAAAAATATGACGCTTTGGCTTCCAATCTTGGTAGATTGGGATCCACGGAAGAGACGACGTCACTTGAGATCTAGAAAATATATAAGTAAAAGGAAAAGTCAGAGTAAGCTATGGGTATGGCAGAGATCGAGAGGAAGTAATATAGAGCAGTAAGAAAAGAGGCAGTAATATAGAGAAGTAAGAAGAGAGGAAGTAATATAGAGAAGTAAGAAGACAGGAAGTAGTATAGAGCAGTAAGAAGAGAGGCAGTAATATTATAGAGAAGTAAGAAGAGAGGAAGTAATATAGAGAAGTAAGAAGACAGGAAGTAATATAGAGAAGAAAGAAGAGAGGAAGTAATATAGAGCAGTAAGAAGAGAGGCAGTAATATAGAGAAGTAAAAAGAGAGGAAGTAATATAGAGCAGTAAGAAGACAGGCAGTAATATAGAGCAGTAAGAAGAGAGGAAGTAATATAGAGAAGTAAGAAGAGGAAGTAATATAGAGAAGTAAGAAGACAGGAATTAATATAGAGAAATAAGAAGAGGAAGTAATATAGAGAAGTAAGAAGAGAGGCAGTAATATAGAGAAGTAAGAAGAGAGGAAGTAATATAGACAAGTAAGAAGAGAGGAAGTAATATAGAAATGTAAGAAGAGAGGAAGTAATATAGAGAAGTAAGAAGGCAGGAAGTAATATAGAGAAGTAAGAAGAGAGGAAGTAATATAGAGAAGTAAGAAGAGAGGAAGTGAGTGAGCAAGATAGAAGTAAGAAGAGAGGAAGTGAGTGAGAAAGAGCTGAAGTAAGAAGAGAGGAAGTAATATAGAGCAGTAAGAAGACAGGCAGTAATATAGAGCAGTAAGAAGAGAGGAAGTAATATAGAGAAGTAAGAAGGGGAAGTAATATAGAGAAGTAAGAAGACAGGAAGTAATATAGAGCAGTAAGAAGACAGGAAGTAATATAGAGAAGTAAGAAGAGAGGAAGTAATATAGAGAAGTAAGAAGAGAGGAAGTAATATAGAGCAGTAAGAAGAGAGGAAGTAATTTAGAGCAGTAAGAAGAGAGGAAGTAATATAGAGAAGTAAGAAGAAGTAATATAGAGCAGTAAGAAAAGAGGCAGTAATATAGAGAAGTGAGAAGAGAGGAAGTAATATAGAGAAGTAAGAAGAGAGGAAGTAATATAGAGCAGTAAGAAAAGAGGCAGTAATATAGAGAAGTAAGAAGAGAGGAAGTAATATAGAGAAGTAAGAAGAGAGGAAGTAATATAGAGAAGTAAGAAGAGAGGAAGTAATATAGAGCAGTAAGAAGAGAGGCAGTAATATAGAGAAGTAAGAAGAGAGGAAGTAATATAGAGAAGTAAGAAGAGGAAGTAATATAGAGCAGTAATATAGAGTAGAAAGAAGAGAAGAAGTAATATAGAGAAATAAGAAGAGAGGAAGTAATATAGAGAAGTAAGAAGAGAGGAAGTAATATAGAGCAGTAAGAAGAGAGGCAGTAATATAGAGAAGTAAGAAGCGGAAGTAATATAGAGCAGTAATATAGAGAAGTAAGAAAAGGAAGTATATAGAGAAGTAAGAAGAGAGGAAGTAATATAGAGCAGTAAGAAGAGAGGAAGAAATATAGAGCAGTAAGAAGAGAGGAAGTAATATAGAGAAGTAAGAAGAGAGGAACTAATATAGAGAAGTAAGAAGAGAGGAAGTAATATAGAGCAGTAAGAAGAGAGGAAGTAATATGGAGAAGTAAGAAGAGAGGAAGTAATATAGAGCAGTAAGAAAAGAGGCAGTAATATAGAGAAGTAAGAAGAGAGGAAGTAATATAGAGCAGTAAGAAGAGAGGAAGTAATATAGAGAAGTAAGAAGAGAGGAAGTTTGTTGTTGTTGCTGTTCCCCAAGCTGCCTGGCCGAACAGCCCCAAGGCCCCGAACAAGGCCAAGGCCATAACCGAGCGCCCCCACAGAACCCCCCTGCCGACCACAATAAAGCCTGGGTGACCGAAGCCACTCCATGGCGGGGAGCTGAGGAGGGTGAGGAAACGCCCGGGAAACCAAAGCCCCACCCAGGGCCCTGTGCCCCTCAGCAATTATGAAGAGAAAGTTGAGGGGCAAAGGAAAAATATGACGCTTTGGCTTCCAATCTTGGTAGATTGGGATCCACGGAAGAGACGACGTCACTTGAGATCTAGAAAATATATAAGTAAAAGGAAAAGTCAGAGTAAGCTATGGGTATGGCAGAGATCGAGAGGAAGTAATAAAGAGCAGTAAGAAAAGAGGCAGTAATATAGAGAAGTAAGAAGAGAGGAAGTAATATAGAGAAGTAAGAAGACAGGAAGTAGTATAGAGCAGTAAGAAGAGAGGCAGTAATATAGAGAAGTAAGAAGAGAGGAAGTAATATAGAGAAGTAAGAAGACAGGAAGTAGTATAGAGCAGTAAGAAGAGAGGAAGTAATATAGAGAAGTAAGAAGACAGGAAGTAATATAGAGAAGTAAGAAGACAGGAAGTAATATAGAGAAGAAAGAAGAGAGGAAGTAATATAAAGCAGTAAGAAGAGAGGCAATAATATAGAGAAGTAAAAAGAGAGGAAGTAATATAGAGAAGTAAGAAGAGAGGAAGTAATATAGAGAAGTAAGAAGAGAGGAAGAAATATAGAGCAGTAAGAAGAGAGGAAGTAATATAGAGAAGTAAGAAGAGAGGAAGTAATATAGAGCAGTAAGAAGACAGGCAGTAATATAGAGCAGTAAGAAGAGAGGAAGTAATATAGTAAGAAGGGGAAGTAATATAGAGAAGTAAGAAGACAGGAAGTAATATAGAGCAGTAAGAAGACAGGAAGTAATATAGAGAAGTAAGAAGAGAGGAAGTAATATAGAGAAGTAAGAAGAGAGGAAGTAATATAGAGCAGTAAGAAGAGAGGAAGTAATTTAGAGCAGTAAGAGGAAGTAATATAGAGAAGTAAGAAGAGAGGAAGTAATATAGAGCAGTAAGAAAAGAGGCAGTAATATAGAGAAGTGAGAAGAGAGGAAGTAATATAGAGAAGTAAGAGAGAGAAGTAATATAGAGCAGTAAGAAAAGAGGCAGTAATATAGAGAAGTAAGAGAGAAGAAGTAATATAGAGAAATAAGAAGAGAGGAAGTAATATAGAGAAGTAAGAAGAGAGGAAGTAATATAGAGCAGTAAGAAGAGAGGCAGTAATATAGAGAAGTAAGAAGAGAGGAAGTAATATAGAGAAGTAAGAAGAGGAAGTAATATAGAGCAGTAATATAGAGTAGAAAGAAGAGAAGAAGTAATATAGAGAAATAAGAAGAGAGTATAAAGTAAGAAGAGAGGAAGTAATATAGAGCAGTAAGAAGAGAGGCAGTAATATAGAGAAGTAAGAAGCGGAAGTAATATAGAGCAGTAATATAGAGAAGTAAGAAGAGAGGAAGTAATATAGAGAAGTAAGAAGAGAGGAAGTAATATAGAGCAGTAAGAAGAAAGGAAGAAATATAGAGCAGTAAGAAGAGAGGAAGTAATATAGAGAAGAAAGAAGAGAGGAAGTAATATAGAGAAGTAAGAAGAGAGGAAGTAATATAGAGGAGTAAGAAGAGAGGAAGTAATATGGAGAAGTAAGAAGAGAGGAAGTAATATAGAGCAGTAAGAAAAGAGGCAGTAATATAGAGAAGTAAGAAGAGAGGAAGTAATATAGAGCAGTAAGAAGAGAGGAAGTAATATAGAGAAGTAAGAAGAGAGGAAGTTTGTTGTTGTTGCTGTTCCCCAAGCTGCCTGGCCGAACAGCCCCAAGGCCCCGAACAAGGCCAAGGCCATAACCGAGCGCCCCCACAGAACCCCCCTGCCGACCACAATAAAGCCTGGGTGACCGAAGCCACTCCATGGCGGGGAGCTGAGGAGGGTGAGGAAACGCCCGGGAAACCAAAGCCCCACCCAGGGCCCTGTGCCCCTCAGCAATTATGAAGAGAAAGTTGAGGGGCAAAGGAAAAATATGACGCTTTGGCTTCCAATCTTGGTAGATTGGGATCCACGGAAGAGACGACGTCACTTGAGATCTAGAAAATATATAAGTAAAAGGAAAAGTCAGAGTAAGCTATGGGTATGGCAGAGATCGAGAGGAAGTAATATAGAGCAGTAAGAAAAGAGGCAGTAATATAGAGAAGTAAGAAGAGAGGAAGTAATATAGAGAAGTAAGAAGACAGGAAGTAGTATAGAGCAGTAAGAAGAGAGGCAGTAATATAGAGAAGTAAGAAGAGAGGAAGTAATATAGAGAAGTAAGAAGACAGGAAGTAGTATAGAGCAGTAAGAAGAGAGGAAGTAATATAGAGAAGTAAGAAGACAGGAAGTAATATAGAGAAGTAAGAAGACAGGAAGTAATATAGAGAAGAAAGAAGAGAGGAAGTAATATAGAGCAGTAAGAAGAGAGGCAGTAATACAGAGAAGTAAAAAGAGAGGAAGAAATATAGAGCAGTAAGAAGACAGGCAGTAATATAGAGAAGTAAGAAGAGAGGAAGTAATATAGAGAAGTAAGAAGAGAGGAAGTAATATAGAGCAGTAAGAAGAGAGGAAGTAATTTAGAGCAGTAAGAAGAGAGGAAGTAATATAGAGAAGTAAGAAGAGAGGCAGTAATATAGAAATGTAAAAAGAGAGGAAGTAATATAGAGAAGTAAGAAGAGGAAGTAATATAGAGCAGTAAGAAGAGAGGAAGTAATATAGAGAAGTAAGAAGAGAGGAAGTAATATAGAGCAGTAAGAAGAGAGGAAGTAATATAGAGAAGTAAGAAGAGGAAGTAATATAGAGAAGTAAGAAAACAGGAATTAATATAGAGAAGTAAGAAGAGGAAGTAATATAGAGAAGTAAGAAGAGAGGCAGTAATATAGAGAAGTAAGAAGAGAGGAAGTAATATAGAGAAGTAAGAAAAGAGGAATTAATATAGAAATGTAAGAAGAGAGGAAGTAATATAGAGAAGTAAGAAGGCAGGAAGTAATATAGAGAAGTAAGAAGAGAGGAAGTAATATATCGTATAGAGGAAGTAATATAGAGAAGTAAGAAGAGAGGAAGTAATATAGAGAAGTAAGAAGAGGAAGTAATATAGAGAAGTAAGAAGACAGGAATTAATATAGAGAAGTAAGAAGAGGAAGTAATATAGAGAAGTAAGAAGTGAGGCAGTAATATAGAGCAGTAAGAAGAGAGGAAGTAATATAAAGAAGTAAGAAGAGAGGAAGTAATATAGAGCAGTAAGAAGACAGGCAGTAATATAGAGCAGTAAGAAGAGAGGAAGTAATATAGAGAAGTAAGAAGGGGAAGTAATATAGAGAAGTAAGAAGACAGGAAGTAATATAGAGCAGTAAGAAGACAGGAAGTAATATAGAGAAGTAAGAAGAGAGGAAGTAATATAGAGAAGTAAGAAGAGAGGAAGTAATATAGAGCAGTAAGAAGAGAGGAAGTAATATAGAGCAGTAAGAAGAGAGGAAGTAATATAGAGAAGTAAGAAGAGAGGCAGTAATATAGAAATGTAAGAAGAGAGGAAGTAGTATAGAGAAGTAAGAAGAGAGGAAGTAATATAGAGAAGTAATAAGAGAGGCAGTAATATTGAAATGTAAGAAGAGAGGAAGTAATATAGAGCAGTAAGAAGAGAGGAAGTAATATAGAGAAGTAAGAAGAGAGCAAGTAATATAGAGCAGTAAGAAGAGAGGAAGTAATATAGAGAAGTAAGAAGACAGGAAATAATATAGAGAAGTAAGAAGTGAGGAAGTAATATAGAGAAATAAGAAGAGAGGAAGTAATATAGAGAAGTAAGAAGAGTGGAAGTAATATTGGGAAGTAAGAAGAGAGGAAGTAATATAGAGAAGTAAGAAGAGAGGCAGTAATATAGAGAAGTAAGAACATAATTTGTGTATAGACAAGTAAAGAGACAAGAAGTAAGAACACAGGAATGTATTTAGAAAAGTAAGAAGAGAAAAAGTAATATACAGAAGAAATTTTTTAAATAAAGAAGAAAATAGAGAAAAAGTAATATAGAGGAAGTAATATAGAGGAAGGGAGAAGAGAGACAGTAATATAAAAAACGAAGAGAGGAAGTAATATAGAGACGGACGTGATATAGAGAGGAAGGAAGGTAAGAAAAGTTGTTGTTGTGGTAGCGAGCGGGGAGAGGGGGCAAGCCAGGGATGATGGAAATAAAGGAAGAGAGAGAGAGAGAGAGTGTGTGTATGTAGGTGTGTGGTTGTGCGTACGTGTGTGTGTGTGAATGAGAAACTGGGAAACCTGGATCTGAAGAAGGCTGGGATAAAAGAACAAATGGAAGGGAAAACACGGGTATATTGATAAATAGAAGGCGTAGGAGACAGTCAAAGATAGATAAAGACAAACAGAGGAATACCTACATAAAATTGAGGAGGCTTAGTACATTGATACAGAGAGTATGGTAACAGGGAGAGATGCATGGCAGGAAGGAGCAGGGAATATTGAAAGAGATCAAAGCACCTGTAGCCGTTGAATAGTGTAAGGATCTGTTTGTAATAATAACATAAGAACATAAGAAAATGGGAGTCTGCAGAAAGCCGATTGGCCTAAGCAAGGCAGATCCCTGTCCCACACAACCCCAATTACAAAGCCCAATTATAGGCTCAACACTCTAATGCCCTGAGGATCATCTTACCAAAACGGTTAGAGATTAACGCAGGATTACGGGGGTCTGCAGAGCGCTGATTGGCCCAACCCGGCTGATCCCCCTTCACACCCAACCCTTCTCGTCCATAATATGCTTATCCAATTTTATCTTAAAGCTCCCTACCGTTTTTAATCCCACTATAGCACTTGGTAGTCCATTCCACCCATCTACAACTCTGTTACCAAACCAATATTTGCCTATATCTTTTCTGAAACAAAATTTATCTAATTTGAAACCATTGGTACGAGTTCTTTAGCTATCACTGAGCTTTAGTACATTTGTCATGTCCCCTTTGTTAATCCCACTAACCCACTTGAACACCTCTATCATATCCCCTCTAACTCTGCGTCTCTCTAACGAATGTAAGCCTAATTTCTTCAACCTTTCTTTATACGGAAGATTTCTAATATTATGGATAATTTTTGTCATTCTACGTTGTACTCTCTCCAATGAATCTATGCCCATTCTGTAATAAGGACACCAAAATTGAACAGCATAATCCATATGGAGTCTCACTAATGACAAGTAAAGTTTTAAGATAACATCAGCAGTTCTGTTACTCACACTTCTAGAGATGAACCCGAGAATCCTGTTTGCCTTGTTCGAACGCTTATACACTGTTTTCTAGGCTTCAAATCATTGCTAACAAACACACCTAGATCTTTCTCACAATTCGAGTTTTCTAACTCCATATTAGCTAGTTTATATTTAACATTTGTATGCATCTTCCCTATCTTTAATACCTTGCATTTGTCAATGTTAAACTTCATCTGCCAATTTACTGACCATTCGTGTAAGGTATCTAGATCCCTTTGGAGGCACTCTATATCTCTATCTGAATCAATTGTTCTCCAATTGACATCTCCAACATATCGGTAGCAAACCAGCAATATACCCCTTAGAACGCATCCCTGACTTGGCATTAATTGGAGAATACAAACAATTAGTGTTAGCATTGTATACAGTATACAGAATAAATACCAGTTTTGTTAGTCTAAGTCTTCTTTGGTGAACGCAAAAATTTGGTTATTGAAAACAGTGAACACGGAACATGGAGAGAGAGAGAGAGAGAGAGAGAGAGAGAGAGAGAGAGAGAGAGAGAGAGAGAGAGAGAGAGAGAGAGAGAGACTTACTGCAAAGATACACAGGCTACACAAATTTTGCAGTCTCTACTATACCCTGTTCCAAATAGGTAGTCTAGGAATCGTGAACCCTAACCTGTATAACTAAAAATGGGCTAGTGCAGATGGACTGTAAATATCGACACCTATTCCCTGGCTGACCCTTCCCAAATGGTAGATATATTAGCTCGATTACCCTAGTCGTTTGTGAGTTATAGAACATATTGTTCAAGAGCTTTGGCCTACTTACTTGGAGTAGGATATGGGCAGTCCGGCCTTAAATATAAAAATATACAAAAAGCATATGCTTGGCCCTAGGGTATAAGACAAGGTTAGAAAGGTAGAAGATTCTCTCCCCACTCAGAAAGAGAGATAGAGAGAGAGAGAGCGTTACGAAAAAGATGGACGTCAGGTTGTATATATATACATTGATTAACTGCTAATATGAATGTATTTATGGTAGTTAGTGTTCTACCATCCTGGATTATTTGTTTAGTGTAGGTGTTCTAATTTGTAAGTACACATTGAGTGTTATATATTAACGCGTGTTTATAAATATGTGTACGTAGTGAGCTTTAGTTTTGTCGTGGACGATTCACTTGTGTGTGTATCTGTGTTTTGTGTTTGTAGTTTTTTTACATTCACAGCCACACACATAATCGTATAGTTTATTGATAATTATATACTCGAACATATAAAAACCAATACACTATGTTGATGGGCACTGTATAATAGTCATTGACGTGCCATCTTTTTAAATAATACAAATATTATATATACAATATATATATGTATATTATTTGTTTTCAGTTTAAAGAATTATCTAGTAGATGAACAATGATGAAGTTTTCAAATTAATGCATTCTATTTGTTGTTTGTCTCTCCCTCTTGTTCTTTAATAATCAACGCATTTTAGTTAAAATATAATAAGTTGGGCAGATAAAATATGGTATCCAATGTCATACAATATTAAGAAAAGTTAACTTTTGGTAAATACATGATGTCCCGTGTGTCTTTGCTTCATCCCTTCTAATGATCTTTGCATAATACAAAAACAAAACGTGTTCTCTACTATTGCATTACTAGATCACCAAATATCTTATAGCCAACATACAGTATATGTTGCTGAGGATTTCATTCACCCTCACAAACACTTACTGCAAATGTTCAAATTATAAATGACTATTTAGCACACATACTAGTACTCCAAGTTGCCAGGCAAATAAAGAATAAGTAAAAGATATGAAACAAATTTAAAAACAAAATACAAGAGGATAAATTATTATCCATAGTGGGAGAATTTAACCTGGTTCACACATAGCCGAGTCGGTGCGCGAGTCCAACACGAGTCACACTCGTCGATTATCGCCGTCGCTGGAGGCCGAGTCGGTCGCGAGTAGCAATTGCTCCCGAGTCAAGGAGAGTGTAACACGAGTTAACTCGAGTCAATACGAGTCAACACGTGTCCATGCAAGAGTCTGTACGAGTAACTGAGAATCAAAACGAGTGTAACACGAACCAAACACGAGTGTCCAAAAATTTGAAAAATAACGGCCACATTCCAGAGCACGTAAACAAAGAGTATGGACGAGTCTAACACGAGTCAACGCGAGTCAACACAAGTCAACACGAATCAACGCGATTGTTACACGGATGAACACGGATGTTATACGAAACAACACGAAAGACAACACGAGTTTACACGAGTCGTCACGAGTGTGCAAGAGTCGCCGAGAGCCCACCAAGAGTCATTGAGAGTGACAACCACTGTGCACGAAAGTTATATAAAGGCAGCCCCCATCACCACCCATTGCCATACAACCACTCATCACCACGGAGGACACACCCACCCACCCACCATGACCATCAATCGGCGCAACGCGGCAGCTATGGTGAGACTCCTGAAGATGCGGATGGATATCCTAGACATCGAGGAAGCAGAGGCGCAAGCTGAACGCCAACGTCAACGGAAAAGGAAAGCAAGGACAGTTTGGGCCAGGAGTTGGTTACTGAGACGGCCAGAGTTCGGTATTTACGAACAACTCCAGAAGGAGTTTGAGGTGGAGGACCCCAAATCATACCGGAACTTCCTGCGTGTGGACAAAGTCATGTTTAAGGAGTTGGTGGAGCGTGTTGGGCCCAGGATAGAGAAGCAGGACACGTTTTGGAGGGAGGTTTGTCACCTGGGCTGAGATTGGCAATCACACTCCGCTACCTGGCCACGGGTGACTCCTATCCTAGCCTGCAGTATGCGTTCTGTGTGGCCCGGAACACCATCTCCCTCATTGTGCCTGAGACATGTGAAGCCATCATCGCAAAGTACCAGCAGGAGCTTATATGTTGCCCCAGGACCCCGGCGGAGTGGAAGGTGGTTGCCAGGGAGTTCTCCAAACGGTGGGATTTCCACCATGCCGTTGGTGCCATCGACGGAAAGCACTGCGCCATCCGATGCCCTCCCCATGGCGGAACGGAATTTTACAACTATAAGGGCTTCCACTCCATCGTGCTCATGGCTATTGTAGATGCAGACTACAAATTCCTGTACTGCGACATTGGCAATCACGGTTACTGCTCAGATGGAGGTGTTTTTCTAAGAACAAACATCAGAGCAGCATTGGATGGGTGCACCCTGGGACTCCCTGCTGCCGAACCTCTGCCCAACGACGACACCCCTGTTCCCTACTTCCTGGTTGGTGACGACGCATTCCCCATGCGAAGGTGGTTGATGAAGCCACACTCTACCCGCCAGCTCATTGTACCTCAACGCATCTTCAATTATCGTCTGTCCAGGGCTCGCCGCGTTGTGGAGAATGCCTTTGGCATCATGTCCTCCAGGTAAGCGTAATGTCATGTTATGTTAATGTCATGTCATGTTAATGTCATGTAATGTGATGGTAATGTAATGTTATTTCCCACAAACACAGGTTTCGTAGAGGCGACATGTGATATAACAAGGCAATTTATATGCCACCCTCATAATATCAACTATAACTCCAGTCAAGTATAAATATACATCATCCTAACCATTCTCTCCCAATCTCAGGTTCTGGTGCCTCCTATCCAATATAGCCCTCCACCCCTCCTGTGTCGAGTCAGTGGTTCTGGCCTGCTGTTGCATGCACAACCTTATGCGGCTGCGGTACCCTGGTCATGACGCCAACATATTGGACGATGAGGACCCTGTGACGCATGCTGTCATTCCTGGGGCGTGGAGGGAGGATGTGGAGAGGAGGAGTCCCCTGCAGAGACTCTCCGGGAATGTCGTGACAACCCAGGTCAAGCTTCAACGCCAGCACCTCACAGACTACTATTCCTCAGCAAGGGGAAGTGTCCCCTGGCAGGACGGCATGATATAAGGTAATACTATGTTTGGTTTTATATTAGTCTCCTGTTTGGGTAAGATCTTGTTTATTTATTTATATATATCTGTAATTTTATTTATATTAGTCTCATATATAGGTAATATAATTAATTATTATTCAGTCTCATTATTATATTCTCTCTCTCTCTCTATACTGTATATATATATATATATATAATTTTTTCTTTTTGTGTAACATCTGCTATTGATTTCTTATTTGGCTTTTGTTTTAATAATATATTTCAGTATGATTATTATATGTTCTTTATATATTAATACATTGATAATTATTTATATACTTCTGTGTCAGCTTTTCTGTGTGTTTTCAGAGTCATTGATATATGCGACATAAGTTTCAATTTACATTTGTCTATGAATTTCTGTCATCTTATTTCTATTTGTCTCATATTATGGTATTTGTTTTCTATTTTTCTGTCTCATTATTATATTATTTATATATTATACATTTATATGTTTCATTATTTTATTATTTATATATTATACATTTATATATATCTTATATTTATTTCGGTAAAACTTCTTTCTGTGAAACTTATAGATAAAATAACTAACTAATAGTTGGATCCAAAACAACATCACAAAACACCTTCATTTTATTTATTTATCAAAAATAAAAAGGTTCCTTAATACTAATAAACACCTGTATAATAATGTAATGCCTCGTCCTCCCCATCAATGGGGTTCATGACTACATTGAACATGTTAACACCCCAACTCACACCTCGTCATCCGCAGGCCTGGGGGTGGTGGCTGCCGGGTTCATTCTGGTGTATTGCAGAAATCCACCAGGTGATGGCGGTCTGCTGGGGGTTGAAGGAACCGGGGGGTTGTTGCCATGTGTGGGGGTCATAGAGCCCGCCCACCAGTCAGGAACAGGTGACCTGAACGAGGCCGCCATCATATCTGAGAACGTGGGGGTGGTGAAACCTGGGGGCCCACATGGTACCACAGACGAAGGTCCTGCCTGCTGGGGTGGAGTTGGTAGCTTGGGTTGTTGTGGTGCTGTGGTGGCCTGAGGCGAGAGTGATGGTTGAGAGGGTGACGCCTGTGGGCTGCCATCCATATCTTCACTGGCCTGCAGCACGAGCATCATAATTTTTCGTGACAATATGTCACCTACTGGGTTAGGCAACATGTCCAGCTGCTCCTCCAAGTAGGAGACGAAGTTGGAGTACCTCGTCTGCTTGCCTGCCAAGGTCGACATCAGCCCGGCCATGTCTCTCCTCAGCTCGTCCCGTTTCTGATCCCCCTAGAAAAACAAAAATGTGTTGTTTAGATACATGTTGTTATTATATATTAATATATGCACGCCATGGTAACTTATAATCATTAACAGTTTATCATTATCTTCCTCCACAGTTGACGCATGTTCTACAGCCATTATTATATACATAATCTCGTTACCGATGATATTAACAATGCTTTCATATTTACCTCCACAGGTGGGCTCGTCTGGCCATTATACAGCATCCACAAAAATATATTTAATATGAATACTATAGTTATGAATTATGTTAACAATGCTTTCATATTTACCTCCACTGGTGGGCTCGTCTGGCCACTATACAGCATCCACACAAATATATTTAATATCAATACTATAGTTATGAATTATGTTAACAATGCTTTCATATTTACTTCCACAGGTGAGCTCGCGTCAGCACTTTTGCGGCGCTTTTTGGTGCTGGAGCCAGCAGTCGTCCCTGTCCCGGATGGTGGGGGCATGGCGGAGTCATCTCCACCACTCTCTGGATCGTCTACCACCACCACCTCTGGCACGGAAGTAGGGGCCTGGGCTCTTGGACTCTTGGAACTGAAAGAAAGGCATAAATATAGTATTTCAAATCAATAATTTATATATGATTGATTGCATATGTAACTTGACAATAAATATTAATACGTAAAGACATCTGATGTTTACATTATATATCCTTCTTTATATATGTATACCTGGAATAAAGCACTAAATATATATTGAAACTTTAGATATGTTACAACCCACAATATTATATAAATGGGAGCATATTATTACAATGTTCTTTTCTTAACAGGAGAACTTATATATTTTCTGGCTGGTTATAACTTGGTCTTATATTTTCCCATTTATTTATTATTGTCACAAATGTAAGTTAGGTATGTATATTAGTGTTCTCACCTTAGCTGTGACCCGGGTTTTGACACGGGAAATGTGCCCTTTCAGGAAGGAGAACTTTTCTAGTATCCACTCATCACGGGCAGACCTTGGCCGCCCCTCGCTGGTGCCAGGGGTGCCCGCACCACTCTTCTCGTCGGTGAGCTTAGCATACCGGGTCCGCATACCCGTCACCCAATTTTTCAGCTGAGTTCCTGCGGAAACAGAAACATTAATTGGGCATTGGACATATTGTATAAATGCTTCACATATCGGCGTGAGCAGGTAAAAAATAGGTACATAATCAAATATAGATTCAAGGATGTAAACAGACATTGAATGGAATGTGGGTGATATTGGCAGCACAGCATTTCATATATGCAACTCTTAACATATTTTAAATAATGCAGGATGAATTTAACGTATGAAACACATGAAATCGAACCAAGAACACAACAACAAGGTATCAAAACACACATTATCACTACAATAACATAATGCACGCTTTATTATGGGGTACTTACCTGTGACACGAGGTACCAGGCTGTGAGCTTCTGTTCAAACATCCGCACCTTCTTGCGGCTGTCTTTGAACTCCTTGAGACGTTTCTGGTACAGCATGGGGTTGTCCTTCACCCACTCTACCAGCATGTCCTTAGTCTCGTTGTCGAACAGGATCCTGGTAAGCTTGTTCTTCTTGATAGCCCCATACACAGGGATATCATCGGCCATGTTCTGTGAGCCACCTTGGTCATCGTCACCACCAGACATGGCCTCCATATCCTCGGGCTCCTCTTGGCTGTTGTCCATCACAGCCTCGTCATCGTCCATGAGGGTATCATCTGGATCGAACGAATCGGATATCTCCTGACGATCACTACTAGTAGCAGCGGCCTGGCTGTCTGGTATGATGTCATCTGAGCTGGGCGACGCACTACGTTGGTTGTGCTTTGGCGGGGGTGGGCGGCGTGGGGTGGCTGCTGTGTCACGTGGTTGGCTGGGCCCAGGCGGCGGCTTGGCGACGACACGCTTGTTGGCCAGCGTACCCTTCAGGACATGTCGAGGGTGGATGGACTTGGCAGGGACCTTCTTCTTTTCAGGCTTTTCAGGGGCCATGGCGAAGGGCAGCGTGGGTGGATGTGCAGCAGGTAGGGAGGTCAGCGAGGCAGGTCAAGGTTGTGGTCGGTTACTGGTGTGGCGGTGGACTGGGACAAGGCAGCATGGGTGGGGGCACTTTATAGGGTGTGGGAGGCGTCTGTGTGAGTGGCGTGGTTGCCAGCTCTTCACACGGTGTTGCCAGCACTCGGGCTACACTCCACGACTCGTGTAGCTTCGTGTAGGTACGCGTTGACTCTCGTTGGATCTCTGTTGTACACGTGTCGACTCGCGTTACATCCGTGTAGACTCGTGTAAACTCTCGTTGATTCGTCCAACATTTTTTAAATAACTGTATTTCAAATGACACTCTCTCTTTTTTGTTACACTCGTGTTCTTTTCTCAGTGGTTCGTGTATACTCTTGTTTACTCGTGTTTTTACTCGTGTTTGAATCGTGTAAACTCTTGCATCATGGTGCCACCATATTTTGGCATTCACATTCGTGCTTTGTACTCTTGTTGATACGTGTTGCATGTGTGTTACATACGTGTTGTTACGTGTAGACACGTGTTGATTCGTCAACGGCGAAATGATGACGAAAAGCGACGAATAAGCAAAGAGTGTTACACGGGTTTACACGAGTCAACACGAGTTAACACGAATAATGAAGAGTTCAACACGAGTTAACACGTATGTGACTCGGCCGCCTGATACCGTGAGGTGAAGATGTGCTCTAAGGCGCTGTCGTAGCCGCCCGGGTCGGATTTGTGACCCTTTACCCTCACCTCAGTTCATCCTCGACTCCATCGCCGTATTTTTTACCTTAAGTCAACAATCTATTTATGATAAGTGCAAGTGTAATTTACAGTGTCATTGTGAATTACCAAACGAACTAGACATGCAAACAGGAAATACGAACATTTCAGTATAATTTACCATGTCGCCTTGCTACTCTGCCTCCTCCTTAATTAGAATTAAAAAGGGGGCTGGATACCCACCTTCAGACACTATAGTGCGTTTAAAAGAATTGAAACATTTTCACAATCGTGGCCGGAGAGGAGGTAGGAATGTCCCCAAGCGAATTCCTATCATAAAAACACACAAAAAGAACCTAAAAAAGTGACAGTAAAGAAACCATACGCACATTTTGAGGTTCCCCGTATTTGGTATAACCTCCCATCGTTGCTACTGTCCAATGTCACCTCTTTGTGCAATAAACTCGACGAACTTATTGTGACAGTTAAACAAATTAGTGCTGATATTGTAGCAGTTACTGAAGCATGGCAAATCACCCCAGAAATATGCGTGATACAAGACTACGACCTCTTTCACCAACTTCGGACAGAGAGGAAGGGGGGGGAGTAGCTATTTTCGCCCGGAAACAGCTGTGTGCATCTCGCCTGGATATTGAGGTCCCGGAGGGAATCGAAGCACTCAGGGTGAGAGTTAATCCCCCCTCCCACCCTTGTCACACTGCCTCCATTATCTACTGTGTGATCTACCACCCACCACGCTCACCCACCTGCCCCGCACTAATCAACCACATCATCGATACATGTGATGATCTCAAACTCCAATTTCCATCAGCCAAGTTGGTGGTTTGTGGGGATTTCAATGAACTAGACACCAGTGAGATTCAAGAACAGCTGCATCTTTCATAAATTGTTGACTTCCCCACCCGCAACCACAACACTCTTGACCTTATCTTGACGGACAGGGATGAGCAGTACCTCCCACCTGAACCTTTACCTCCTGTGGGATGCAGTAACCATCTCTCTGTGTTCTGGTCACCTGCCCCACCACCTCCCATCAACAGACCCCCGTCATCCGGACCTACCGACCAACGCCAGACTCTGCAATGCGGGGGTTCGGGCAGTGGTTGGTTCATTACCCGTGGACGGAGGTTCTCACTGAAGAAGAAGTCAATTCCAAATGGGACAACTTCTTATCTACCACCACCGAAGCCTACCACCACTTCTTCCCCACCAAGAGGACCAAAATGCACCCCTCTGACGTCCCATGGATTACTCCTCGGTTCAAGAGACTGATGCAGAATCGGAATAAGGCCTTCTACACGGACAACAATCGCTACAAGGACCTACGAAACATTGTGATAAGGGAGATCCATTGGGCGAAGAAGTCCTACTACCCTACAAAGATTCATCATTTAAAACAAACCAATATCAGTCAGTGGTACTCTAAAATTAAGAATCTTTGAGGCTTAAGTAGTGGGACTCTTTCGATCCCTTGTGTTTCCCATGTCCCTTGTGAAGATGCACCTGAACTGATAAATAATCACTTCTCTACCATATGCCAGACCCTCCCCAAACTAGACCACACCAACCTCCCTGCCTTCCTCCCATCCCCTTCCCCCCCAGTAACTGTTCAAGAATATGAAGGGGCCAAAAAGCTTTCCAGTTTCAAATAAAAAAGATCAACAACCCCAGTAGACCTACCCATGAAAATATACAAAGAATTTTCGGTTGAATTTGCCACCCCCCTTTGCTCGATATTTAATGCCTCCTTAAGGCAAAGTAAATGCCCTGCAGACTGGAAAACTTCATACGTCACTCCAATTCCCAAAACCCCCTCCCCACATTCTCTTAATGAACTCAGACCAGTTGCCATAACGCCCATCCCTAGTCTAATCTGTGAGGACTTTGTATTCACCTGGGCTTACTCACAAATCCGTCACTTAATAGATCACCAACAGTTTGGCAACGTAAAAACCTCCTCCACCACTCACTGTCTTATTAGCTTCCTAGATTATATTTACACAAATCTTGAGAAGAGAAAGACTTCCCTCGCTCTTGCCTTTATTGACTTTAGGAGAGCACTTGACCTTGTTGACCACACCATCATCATCAACAAGGCCATAAAGTTGGGGCTACATCCTACCCTGGTTGCGTGGTTGACCGACTTCCTTAGTGACAGACGGCAAGCAGTGCGATATCAAGGCTTCATCTCCACCTTCCTAGACATCACATGTGGAATCCCACAGGGCACAAAGATGGGGCCTCTATTGTTCCTCATCTTGATTAATGATGCCTTAAAGGACACTCCATTCAACTGGAAGTACGTGGACGACTCGACAGTCGGCATTACTGTCGATAACACCTCCCCTAACTATGACCCCCTACAAGATATCCTCGACCGTCTTCAAGCCTGGACCACAGTCAATCATGTGACCATCAATCATGACAAGACACTAGTCATGCACATCAACACCTCCGTTACCGACCTTCCTCCACCCACTGTCACAATTGGTCCTCATCCCCTTCAGCTTGTTGAGTCCACCAAACTCCTCGGAATCACTGTGGACAACAAGCTGAACTGGAAGAAACATGTGTCTACCACAGTCAGGACCGCCACATACAAGTTGTTTATGCTAAGGCGGCTGAGATCCCTGGGGGCACCGGAGAATGAGCTGAAGAGTATATATAACATCTTCATACTCCCTAAGCTCACCTACGCCTCTCCCGCCTGGTCCTCCTCTCTAACCCTGACACAACAACGTCAATTGGAAAGAGTGCAGAAGAGGGCATACAGTATCATCCTGGGTGGCACATACCCGGGGTACGAGGAAGCTCTCACCACCCTTAGCATACCTGCACTTTCAACCCACCACTACAACACACTCAAGCAGTTGGCATCTAAGCTACTTGTTCACCCACGACACAGAAACTTACTTCCACCAGACGCCCCTAGACCAACACGTGCAGCTCGACACTTCAACACACTCCAACCAATAAGGGCAAGAACTGACATATACAAAAATAGTCCTATCCCAACCATTGTAAATATTATTAATAATGTGTAATGCCGGCCTGTCACACCATATACAGTATACGCGCCCTCCTTTAATAATGTATGCATAAGTGTGTGTGCGTGTGTGTATTAGACTATATGTATGTATTTGCTTGAGTTTGTTTATGTATATGTATGTATATGTATATGTGCATTTATGTATGTACAGTATATGTGTATGTATGTGTGCGTATATGTGTATGTATGTATGCGTTAATTATCTATATATGTATGTGTCTATAGAGTATACTGTTTGTGGTTCGAGGCTCGAGCCCGGCTGAGAGTATTCTATCACACACACACACACACACACACACACACACACACACACACACAAACAAACAAACAAACACACACACACACACACACACACACACACACACACACACACAAACACCTACACTGAAGAATGTCCCATATACTATAATTCCCCCCAGCTGTCTCTCCTTATTTTATATTCTTCTTTTGTTCTCTACCGAGGATTACCTCCCATTGTAGTAGGCTTTACCTGACCCTACCTGTACGGACCCGTAGCCCATTTCGCCTTAACCCTTTTCCAACTCCTCATTTGATCTCTTCCGACGTTTGACATTCCATTCCAATTGGCTTTACCTGACCTACAGTCCGTTGCCCCATTAACCCTTTTCCAATTCCCTCATTTAATCTCTCCCAAGGATTTAACTCCCATTATTAGCCTCACCTGACCCTACCAGAACAGTTTTTGTATGTATGTATGTTTGTTTGCATACGTGAGCGTTTATGTATACGGGCATGTGCACACTTACTGCATGTTCTTATGTTCTTATATATGTATGTATATATATATGCGTATTTATGTGTGTACGTATGCGTATAAATGTATGTTCTGTATATATATGAGTAAAATAAATGTGTACTGTATATGCACTGTAAATCACTTACTCTCATGGTTAATTTATGATAATTTGTATTTTGCACTAGCATAATTATTGTATTAATTTCTTGTTTTAATGTAAAGTATATTATACTCACCCATTGTAAACTGAGCTTACCATTTTCATATCTGTACATCTCATGTTCATCCACTAATTGTAAAATGTGTATTTTCAGCTCATGAGGCTGCCATTCTTTAATAAACCGTTTATTATTATTATTATTATTATTATTATTATTATTATTATTATGTACACGAGTCTACACGTATGTAGGCCACACTCGTGGGTACTCACCAAAATTTCATGCATGCATGAAATTTTTGGACCCCATGGCGAGTACCCCCGAGTGTATCGAGTAAACAAAGAGTATACACGAGTCTAACACGAGTGTTGAGGAGTCTCGACGAGTCATTGCCGAATAGCAAAATGTCATCACTCGTGTTGGACTCGCGCACCGACTCGGCTATGTGTGAACCAAGCTTTAGTCGTCCACCAATCAGGTATCTAAATTTCGATATACTGTTACGATCCAGGTTCTCAAAGACACAGGGCTCTTCAACATTGGACTAGATAATGGCAAAATGCAACAACGGTAACACTAGATCCAACCCCTGCCTTAAACACTGGAAAACAAAACACCATTACCGCCCTGAGTCGTGCCTGGACAACGAGGTATCCTATGACTCGGTAACTGGTGCACACACACTAGGCTGACGCTCGATGAAACAGCCTATTCTCAAACAGTAAAAGATTACTCGTTTAGGTTACACAAAGAAAAGATAAGTAACGTGATTAATTAACGTTACGGTAGATACTCAAATAACTGGCACTCCTGTATTAAAGAAAGTGCAATGCTAGTCCTGCAACATCAACTGGAAACTTCTGAAATAAGTCTGATGCTGGGAAGATGTTCGTAAAGAATCTTGAACAATTATAATGCAGAATACGGGTCACAATAAATGCTAGGACATATAGTAATAATAGGCAGGCGAATAATAAAGACTGCGCAAAGGTAGTAATGCTCGACAACTAAAGAAATGCTTCACGACACAACGCAACAGCCTACTAGGGTTGTGCAACTCAACAACAACCTCGGCTCAAAAGTGCAGTGAATAATAATGTGGCATACATATAATAATGGGGGCTTATCTCTAACCAGTGTCTGCTCAGTTAATAAAGTCTAGCTGGGGTATCAAGGCAGGGCAACAATGGGCGAGCATGCGGCTCGTAGCCTAACGTTGTCCGAAGGCGGTATAATGAAGATTACGTTATATGACGGGGATGCTCTCTTGATAAAGCTAGGTCTCTAGTACCTAGTTCTATCCTGGCGATCCCTCAGAAGTCAACACAAAGTGGCAGCACTATGTTGTGAGGGATAGGCTATGGCCCTCTCATACCACAGCGCTGTGCTCGCAAAGTAAACCCCCCCGAAGACAACTTAGGCTCCCACAGTACCTGTCGATGTCGTGCAGGGCTTAGCTAACACTGCACACATCGGAGACAACGACACAGTAACCTTACCCCTAGTCTAGCTTTAGATAACCAAGCAGAATCACTCAACACCTTGCCAGGGAGACATATACCGGTCTACAACCTTCCCGAGAGAGGACACACACGGAAAAGTCCGTCTCTCCAAACCTCATTAAAGCCTAATACATAGAAATATCTGAGAGCTTCGCGTACAATACGACTGGCCGACGGTGAACGTCTATGCTGAAACCAGAAGGGATGTTGAGTTTAATAAAGATTAGAGAATGAGAAAGGAGAAGTCGAGAGAGAGAAATAGTATGCAAAGTGGCGAGTATGGGGGACAGAATTGCAAAGGATGTAGACGATATGCGTGTCAGGCCAGCTCTGAGGAGAATAGCTCCTCTGGACCCCTCCAGGATCCCACACAAAGGCACGGTGGTCAGCCAATCACAGGCCGCTACTTCACCCGGCAGCAGGCCTGCAGAAGGCGCCAGGAACCACCAGCCAATCAAAACCGAGAGAAAAGACCATGCGGGCGAACAACTCCTCCGGGAGGGAGGAGGGAGGAGGAGGAAAAGCAACACTCACCTCCCCCACCCTGCTCGCTCGCTCTCTCTCTCTCCTTCACTACAACATTTATATTATAGCGAATATAAATATAGGGCGCGGTCACAGACCAAAACAAATACCATTTCTAGACTGTCTGTGGCAACACGACACTAATAAAAGAAAGCAGGTCATTCTAGGACAACTGTAGCCCATCCCCCCATCCTGGCGAGCGCTAGCGAGCTGCAATGCCCCATGCAACCATTCTGCTAGCGCCGGGAGGTGTCACAATACAAAGAGAGGCTAATCCCGAGCCTAGTCCGCCCAAGGCAACATGAGTACGACTAGCAGTCCCAGTTATCCCCTTCACCGGCTATTTGTGGTTATCAACGGTAGAGGTCACTGTTTCTATACAGTCATTACACTCCAAGCAACATGCGATACAGAGGAGGCTATTCTGTGCACCCGTTTAAGGGATAAAGTTCCAGAGTGCAATTGTTGGGTAGAAGAAAGACTGGGAAAATTAGTTAACTCTTGGGTTGAAGAGCTGGACAGAATAGGAGGAGGCGATTGTACAGTGGATAACGTCATGGACTGCAGACCAAGAGGACCTCAGATCGAGTCCGCGCCTAACGTCAGTGATTTTTCCGAAGTGATCTAATCGTTCATGCTGTTCTACCAATATCCTTGCTACACCAACATGTCAAGAAAACACCCCCTATATCGTCACCAATTCATAGCATTGGAGATGCCCGACCATATTTCATGATGCTGTGAATTACCCTATAGCTGCTCTCTTCAAAACAAGTGACGTGTATAAATAAGGTGTCGTCATCTAGTGTGGTAGAAAAGAAGCAACCAACAGCTTGAAGCTCTACTGTGAACATCTAGTGTGACACATATGAAGCACCCAACATGTCGAAGCTTCAGTCGATAATCTTGGGGCCTCGTAATAGTTACAGGCCACTGAACAGCCTACAATCCCGAGATTGAGATATATTTGTATAACACAAAAAAGAAAGAATGGGATTGTGTTGAAAGGCGAGTGCTTTCCACTTGCTACAAGGACTGGGGTTTGCATTGAGAGAGTTCTGAAGAACACTGATTATTGTAATAGCGAGTGAAAGAGATGCAACAATACAGGGTGTAGAGATTGATTGTAGGGAATTAGTAAGAGGAAGTTAGCTTTTGACTCTACCCTTTAGAGAAGTGCGGTATGGGTGGAAGCTCCCCACATACAGTATGTGCGCACTGTACCCCTACACAGAGCAAGAAGCTGTGCAGTGGTGAAAAACCCACAGAGATACTTGAGCACACCTAACTTCTATGAAGCTGTTTTAGCAAGAATGGTAATATGATCTGTCAAAAAACGTCAGAAGAAAAAGAAACACCAAGAGTACTGAGAGCAGATGAAGGGTTGATTGTGTATTGTTGAAGAATAAGGGAAAGACATGTGGAAGATGGTGACAGGTAAATAGCAGGAGTAATTGGGATTTGAAGCATTGAAAGTTGCAAGGATTTCTCTGCCCCTATTGGAGATAGTTGATAGATCAGAAGAAAGGCGTGCTAGGCATCATCACATGAGTTATGGAGTGATTGCATGCTGGGTCATTGTATAAAATTAGTATAATAGAGGATTGTCGAGTCATCAGCATATGAGTGGATAAGACTAAGGGTACAGTTGCGAAGATCATTTATCCAAGGACGATGTTCCACCTGGAAGATGTTACATAAAAATAACCCCACTGCCAGTGAAATGGAAGCATTATGTGATTAGGTGGCATGTCTCCTTACCACCACCTCCTATCTTCCCCTTAATTGAGTCTTACCTCTCCCTCCCTCTCTCTCCACTTCCCACCTCCTCCTTTATTCTACTATTTATCTCCAATTTCTCTCCCTAATTCCTCCCTCCCACCTGAAGTACATCCATTCACCCACCTCTACACTCTCCG
This sequence comes from Paralithodes platypus, assembly GCA_032716605.1. Classification (NCBI taxonomy): domain Eukaryota; kingdom Metazoa; phylum Arthropoda; class Malacostraca; order Decapoda; family Lithodidae; genus Paralithodes; species Paralithodes platypus. The sequence continues at coordinate 17,011,100 of CM064541.1, forward strand.
TACCTCCTTCCTCCCTCATACATGCACAGGAGACAGCCAGAAATGTCAATGTGCCTCAAGCAGGCAGAGGAAGCACACCTATGTCACACGCTCTTGTACGCTTTCGCCACCTCTCTCGTCCAAATAATATGTTTTTTCACTGGATATTAGTTCTTTTCACCAATTATCTGGTTCTGCAATGTTCACATGTTCATTATACAAGCAAAATATGTGCATATGAAGTAGTAATATTGCTATATATGGTAAATACGACAAATTTTGTCCGAATTGACCATTAAAGGTACCGCACTGGTTGACCTTTCAAAAACATGATTGCCAGGGTAATGAATATCAGAAAGAGCCCAACAGTACCCTGAGGAACACCGGACTTGATAGGTTGAGTAAGTGCACGATGGCCATCCATAACCGCAGCTATGGATCAGCCAGAAAGGAAATTGGAGATGAAGGCACATATGGAGGGACAGAAACAGAAGGAGGTAATCAGTTTAGAATTTTGTGCAAGACTCTATCGAAGGCTTTCAATATGTCTTACCCCAGGGGGTATAAGGGGGCCTTCAACTTATAGTATATAGGACAAAAATAATATGCCCCACAGATCTTACTGCGTGTGTCGTACAAGGTGACTAATAGGGGCGGTGGCACCGCGGTAGACTTGTGGACCAACAGCTACTACTATACAATAAAGCCTTGCTATTGGCACTGTCGAGGTATGGCACTGCCGAGGCTGGTAGGGTGCAGATAGGTGTCACAGAGGACTATACTAGTCTTACCTGGTCGCTGCTTGATGCTATGCCACAGTCGGCCACAGTGTTACATGGTGGGGCAGTATTGTGGTCTTGTTGTAGCACTGTTGAGGGTGGTTTGGTTTGCAGATTCTGCAGGTACAGGTGCTGCAGTTGGACTTAGTTAAGTCTTGCTATGGCTCGGTTAGCACTATGCCAACATCAGCCAAAGTGATGACGTGATAGGGTGGTGTTGTGACGGGACTTTATTGTATTATATTCCAACTGCAGAAAGACAATCACATCTGAGCCCTTACAATTTATGTAATGTAAAACGACGTTAAGCCATTGTATCTATATATGTATAATAGAGAAGGTCTCACCGAAGTCCCCGAAAGGAAGATGACCAAGATTTAGTAAGATAAGAAAGAAGATCACCGGTAGAGTGGCCCCTAAGGAAATCATATTGGTGATCTATAAGTAGATTAAGGGAAGACAAACGTTTAAATGGTTGAAGAACAGTTTTAAAGACTTTAGAGATGCAAGGAATTAGACCAATTGGACAATAGTTGGAGGGTTGGGACAGGTTGAATCAGAGCAAACTTCCTCTGTTTTCTCTCATTACCATGAAGATATCTTGAGAAAAATTACAAAATCTCTGTGTTCCAATATATACTTTTCCCTGCTAGTTTTGCTACACATATAGATACACATTCCTGTTGTGTAAACATATGAGACATTCTCTGGCGAGTTGATATCGGTCAATCGATAGTAAGGTGAACTTCTGTAACATTAATGTACACTTTAGTAGGTTGAAAGAGAGGTATAGAGGAGGAGGAGGAGGGGTGGGGGGGGGGGTCACCACTCTCAATGTGCTCCTATTCAAAACTTCTGGGCTGGCAGCTGGCGGTATCAATGAATGTCATTGTAAGTGTAGGTACAGTGTTATAAGTGCGTAAAGTCCAGTGTTATAAGTACCGGTGAGTGTCAAGCCTCGTGCACGTCCTGGTTGCCATGATGATGGGCGGTCATCTTGCCCTCGAACCATGACAAAACACACAGACGAACACTCGCTCAGCTAATGGCTGCTACACCCCCACCCACTTTCGCTTTCTGTGGTCACTCTCGCTCTTTTCAGTTCACTCTCACTGCTCATTATTGTTGATACTTATCGTATATTTGATGGTGTCACTATCACTTACACATTGTGTTAAGCACTTTTGACTTAGAATATATCTTTACTCATTGTATTTTTGTACTGTTCACTGACACTTAGCGTCTTTTATCGCAGTCTTTACACACAGTTTTATAAGTTTAGAATATATTTACAGGTATTGGTGTACGTAACTGTTATACATATATTTTGTAGAGTCACTATCACTTACACATTGTGTTCGGCACCTTGAACTTAGAATATATATATACACTTGTTTTTTTACACATAGTCTTCACTCACGTTAGCGTCTTTTATCTCACTCTTAACACAACGATGCAATAGTCCCTGAGGGACCTTGGTATACACAGCGCCACATCACACTCTGTGCATATGAACCTAGTTTATGTTCTGCTTCAGTGTCGTGTTCCGGCACACATGACTCCGCCTGTACGGTTTGTCCTTGTTAGCGGTGGGAGGCATGTAGCCCGGGAAGTGACGTTCAGCTAGTCTTGCAATCCCCTCTGCTGCTGGGCGTCGATGTAGAGGGTGTTGCTGGGGGAGTGCACCACTAATATTCTTGCTAAATAACTCCCTTGGCAACTCAATGCAGAAGTTCTCCATCGTTTTTTGGTGGCTAGTGATTGATAAGTGGAGGATGTGGCAGTTGTAGAAGGTTATATCGAGGAGGTGGAAGAATAACTTCTTATACCACCTCATCATCTTCCTCCCACACTTGACAAATGAGATGACAGTGTCTGACTTGTCCACCAGACACATGTTGATGTTGTAGTCGCAGATAGCCACAGGTTTCTTGACTTGTTCACCTGTTGCACGATCAAGACGTCTGGTGTCTTGGAAGGTGGGACGGTGGACAGTTGTAAGGACGTTAACATCTCTATTATCCATCCAGGACAGCATGGAGACATTGTTGGACTGGTGGTAGATTACCGAGCCTTTATCCCGCCTGGTTGGTAGCTCGGGCATGAAGGCGCGACTCCTCCTGACAATGCCACACACTCTCGTGTTTCGGCTATGCAGGTACTTGGCAAGGGAGGGGCTGGTGTACAAGTTGTCGAGGTACATTATGTGGCCTTTGTTGAAGTAGTTCTCCAACATGGTAATGACGACGGCCCCAGAAATTCTGTAGCTCCTCGATTCAACCAGTTCCATTTTTTTGCCCATGTAGAAAATGATGTTCTGGATGTAGCCGGTGTGACAGTCACACATTACAAACAATTCCTGACCATAGCAATGACGTTTGTTAGGGATGTACTGCCGGATGCCGATATTTCCCCTCCACAGGAGCAAACTCTCGTCAATTATGAACTTTTGATGGGGTCCGAAGGCGGCAGCAAACTTTGTCTTGAGGTACTCAAAGATTGGTCGTATCCTCTCCATCGGGTCCTTAATATTTCTAGGTTACTCTTGGTTGTGAGTATGACTTGCCAGGCTGTCTATAATATGAAAATTCCCCATGATGGCCGTGAACCTGTTTCTACTCATGATTTTGTCAAATATTGGGGTGGCAAGCAGAGGATCCCAGGACCAGTACTTTCTCAGCGACAACTTCTTTGTCACCCCCATCAGGATAACAATAGCCAGGAACCTGTATAACTCTTGACTCTGAGGTCAGTCCACTTTAGGCAGGGAGAGTGTTGTTTGTCAGCCATGAAATAATAATTGTACCAGTTTGTCTGCTTAACAATTAGTGCCATCAGGTTAGCAGTAAAGAACTGCAGGCAGACGCACACATTGGTCTGATAATTTGCACCATCAACCCAATTCCACTCATCATGATTGGCGGCACCTTCGTCGTCGCTGCCGTCAGAAAGAGGGTCATTAACCCTTGTCAATCGGGGCCCGACTTAAGTCCGTATCAAAACATTTGGACTATGTGGCGGGGCCCGACTTAAGTCTGTGTGCAATTTTGGTGCAATATTGGCTCTGAGAGAGAGACGAGCGACGGGAGGTGCATGGGTTACCTCATGACCGCTCGCCACGGCCGCCGTGGACCAACTGAGATGTACTCTACTTACATCCTCCTCACTCCCTCGCTACATACGTAATTATATAAAGAAATTACCGTATTTTAGTGATTTTGCCCTTCGGTTGCACAAATCGTTGCAAGACAACCAGTGATCGTAGAAGGATGGTTCGGATGTCATTGGAAAGCTTAATTTACGCCCTTTCAGGGATACATACTTGTATTACGCTCTGGGTCTTGTTTATGCATGAAAAAGAGCACGGAAACAACCCCATTTATGGTAAAAAAAAAACGCTGGGCGGCACAGTGAAATATACTCCACCACCCGCTCTTAAGGTGCTAACCTTAAGAGAGGGAGGAGGTTGTCCTGCCTCTTAACATTGACCTTGATCTTGGTCGAGATCTTGACCTCGAACTAGAGGTGGAGCCAGTGCTGGATCGTCGTATAAGGGTCACTTTGGATGCCCAGCCGCGAATGGCACGCCCACGGGAATGTAAACGCCCACGTCATTGGCTAGCAGGGCGTCATGGTCGATCGGTGTGTTGTGGCAACAAAGGCAGTCATGGGGTGTCAGAGCGACGAGAAACCCCAGCTTGTGGTGGTGATGATGATCTCTATAGTCAGGGCTGCGGGAGGTCCCAGGCTGTGGTGACAATCTATTTTTTATTAATTTCATCACACCCCCAAACACCTCCAATGAAATTAATGAAAGTATATATGTGATCCACCGGGATTCGAACCTGGGTTATCACACACATATTTGTAGACGCATTAACCATTACACCACCAAGACGGTTAGAGGTTTATGCACATGCCTACGACTATCCATTCTCGAATACTGGATATTAATCTAATCATGTTCATAGTCCCACCACACTATGGTAGCCTAATGTTTAGGTGAGAGGAAAGAATATCCATGGGGCACAGATCATATAGACCGGCCTCACTACGAAATAGTCCTGACCCTACTGATAATCTATTTTTTATTAATTTCACCACACCCCCAAACACCTCCAATGAAATTAATGAAAGTATATATGTGATCCACCGGGATTCGAACCCGGGTTATCACACACAGATTTGTAGACACCTTAACCATTACACCCCCAAGACGGTTAAAGGTTTATGCACACTCCTACGACTTGTTATCCATTCTCGAATACTGGATATTAATCTAATCATGTTCATATTCCCACCGCACTATGATAGCCTAATGTTTAAGTGAGAGGAAAGAATATTCATGGGGCACAGATAATATTTTTTTATTTTATGTTATTTATTTTTTCTATGTGATTGAGGGAGGCAAAAGGCAGAACTGCCTATAGCGAGTGCCTCCCCATAGTTGAAAGAGTGACAGGGCCAAAATCAAGAGATGTTCGAGTCAGAACGAACGGCCTCGCTACGAAATATCCCTGAACCTACTGATAACCTATATGTTTTAAATTTCACCACACCCCCAAACACCCACAATTAAATTAATGACAGTATATATGTGATCTACCGGGATTCGAACCTGGGTTATCAGACACAGATTTGTAGACACCTTAACCATTACAAAGAAGGCCTGATCAGGTAGTAAGGCAATGAACAAGTGGGTGATGGTGGTGGTAGTGGAGAGTGGTGAGTCGGTGAACGCGATGAGTTATCGCGCACTGATAAGGGTGGGGGTGAAAACAGGCGATGTGGGTGAACAAGCGAGGGAGTTCTTGCGCCCACAGACTCTTTGTCGTCTGTGTCGGACAATGGCTGTGCTGCTATTATAGCCACGACCCTGCGCAACCCATAAAAAGTGTTAGGGGTTGCAGCTTTTAGTAGGGTGACTGCGGGAGGTGGTGGTGGGGGAGCATCTTCGTCACTCTCTTCCTTATCCTCGTCTGCTGGTCTTTTTTCCCCCTCCTGAGGCTGCCCCATGATCTGGATGAATCCCAAAGGGTCTGAGTTATCCACTTCTCCATCCTCGCTTGATAGGGAGTGAATGGGGTTATGGGGAGCAATGGGGGTGTGAGGCACCTTCCCTCCACGTGGATGGGACGCCGCAGCTGCGACGCGATGTGACACAGGAGCAATGGGTGTCTCCTCTTGCATCTCCTCTATTTTCTTCAAAGATCGCTGGTAGTCGTCCCCAGAATCTTCATCTGATGACTCTGTGTCACTATCAGTCAGAACCAGCGTCCTTCCTTTAATCAATGCTGTGGTGTAGTTGAATGTATACTCTCGTCCTGACTGTCCGTGGGTCGAGTCCCGACTGAAACTAAATACAAAACACAGGTTGCCTGTAATGAGTGTCTCTCCCAAACCTGAAAGAGTGACAGGGACAAATTCAAGGGACGTTGGCGTCAAAATGCCTGAACACACAGTTTAACACCTTAAGAGCGGCCTATGCGGTTTATTTATATGTACCGCCCAGCGGGGTGTTTTTAGCCAAAATAGGGCTGTTTACGTGATCATTTTCATGCCTAAATAAGACCCAGAACGTAAAACAAGTATCTATCCCTGAAAGGGCATAAACAGAGCTTTCGAATGACACCATAACGATCCTTTTATGATGGCTAGTTTTCTTGCAATAACCGTGCAACGTGAGTGCAAAAATTACCGAAAAAATTACGCCATTACCGAAGAACAACGTACACAGAGCAATAGCAATACATCATTAATAGAGGCGATCAGAGCGGTAAAAATCGTCGAGGTAAAGAAACACAAATGACGAACCAATGGACTAAAGGAAGAGATACAATAACAATAAAAGAGGGGGACAAAGAGAATCCTGGATAAAAATGGGAGCTTAGGAGGGGAATAGGATGAGGCAGATCGAGAAAAGGGAAGGAAGGGAGAAAGATGAAAAGTAAATATATATTGCGGAGGAGGACAGGGGGAGAGTGAGAGAGAGAAAGTGAGAGAGAGATAGATAATCATGCCCCAACTTTGAGAAGAACATTTGATGAAAGAAGGGGAGAGGAGAGACTGGAACGAATATATACATACAGTCACTCATGCATAAACCACTAATGACAAAGGATGACACAAACGAAGATATGAACTTTCACAACATTTCTCTGTATTAAATATTGCGTGATGAAGATATGTGTGAGTTACCTATGTTTAACGGACAATAAGCTTCCTTACACACTCCTACGCAAATTAGCTTCAACCATGTTGATAGTTTGGTTATTCTTATTTTAATAACCTCCAACTGGAACTACTCGAGGATTTTAGTTTGATTAAAGGTCAGTCTCATACAACACCCAGTCTTCAGTATAGTGTCTGATTCTACTTCGAAATACCTCCTGAATGTCCCTAGATACAAAATAATTATATACTGATCGAAAAATAGAACGTTGTACTGTTTCTTCTAGATTATGAAACGTTTACTGAGAGGAACACCACAACAACCAACCTGTATTAGTAAGACGAGGACGTGACCAAATGAGGCAGGCAGAGGTTATAAGTGCAACCCGATGATGGGAAATATATAAAGAGGTCATGAAGTATAATGGTGATTATTTGGTGGCAATATACACATTGTTATATAGCTTAACGTTTGCTGCTTACATACCACTGGGCCTATGGATATGAGGCTTGCATGGGGTACTCAGGAGGTCTCAGAACAGGTGTTTAGTGAAAAAAGGAACATGATTAGTTTGCATGGGGTATGTGAGTCCTGTACAGTTTATTATGAAAGTGCAGCCTGTTTGGGATAATGGAACTACTCTCTGACCCACACTGGATGCTAGTACCTCAGCTAATCATATGTGAACATATTACTAGTAAAAGGGAGTGGTATAAGGTAGTGCACATTCATAGAAGTGCTGTACACAGATTTATATGGTAGTATGTGTAGGATACACTTGGCCATAAATAAGTTTGGCTCTCTACCAATTGATTTACGCATTACAATAGCTGTAAAGGCAATTACGGCAGGCCTTGAATTATTCCAACATCTCAAACCTTAATTATTCTGACAAAGAATCCTGAAATTTGACCAATTGCATTTGGTGAACCTATTGTGAGGATTGTTGGCCATCGTACAATGTAAGTGACCAGGATAAATGAACCATTGTAGTACGGTTATATACAGGTCATCTGGTTTATGAAGAGTCCCCCATACACTCTAGAGATAGAACGAATGTCAATTTTCCTTATTTTCGAATGCGAATGCGAATTTTTAGTTGTAAAATTCGCGAATGCGAAAGCGAATTTCGAATTATTCAATCCTTATTGCATACTTCAATACAATAGTCAATATCTGGTACTAAATACGAAATCAGTGAGGAAATATGTTGGAATATTCTATATTGACATGCTATTACGTTGGATATGTGTGCAATGGCAATATTGTGACAATTCAACTGTCCAGATAGATAGATAGATAGAACTGTCCAGGTCTAGCACATGTTCGTTCACTGGGCAGTGATGCCACTTTAGCTATTTTTCCTCTAAATCAAGCATATTTAAACAGCAATCTAGCGAAAGATTTGTTTAAAACATGTGTTTCCATTAAGACAATTTCGTATCCACCACCAATCACATTTACAAATATGATATTTATTATATAACGTCAATAATAACTGTCCCTGTTGGGCTTTCAAATTCAAACTAATGGGATATATGGAATGTATCCCACTTTAAGGGTTTGGAGAGATCAGATAAATTAATTTAGCAGGAGTGTAAATGGCAACACAGTCACATAACCCTTCCTTATTATATCATATGTTACCTATATTTGGACGGTTTTAAGCAGTTTAGGAAAGATCTGTGGTAGTTACACGGATTGATTGAGATAGTTCGAAGCCTTGTAATGGCTAGACATCCTTCCTAAACTGAATCAAATCGATTAGTAGTAGCCAGAATAAAGTATAAAGGATGTCACCGGTACAGAAGGGGTTAATCATCACCAACTCACTGCATCAGTAGGTTTTCACACTCCATCGCGGTGACCGTGATCCTTCCTGGCTTCTTCAGCACATTGAATTAATCTTTAGCAAGACAAAATGGGTGATAAAGAGAAGGTGAACTCTTCAGAAAGTGGCAGTTTTGATGAAAATACACGGTCTAAGTAGGGAGTGTGACATTACTCAAGAGACAGTATAACTGAACAAAACTTGAACATTTTGAAATATAGAGATTTAATATAAGGTAAGCTATGTATTCACTGTATTTGGAACGTTTTCGAATAATTTGGTACTTTTCACTGGTTTGATCTGGTACTATTAAATAAAGTTAAGTAGCAACACTGCTCAGTCGTCCTTCATTTCACTCTAGCGGCCACAACGCACATCTTCACTTATTTATTCGTTTGTGTTAAATTTACAATTTAATATTCTATATATTTGTCTTTATTTTCCATTGGTTTCGTGAAAATATTCGTATATTCGCAGATAGCTATGAATGGAAATGCGGATGCGAATACGAATGCGAATATTGAAAAACATATTGAATATTCGCACATGCGAAGCGTTAGCGAATATTCGGTCCATCTCTATATTACACTCTATTAAGGTTTATGAGTGTTGATGCCTCCAGTGCAATCAACTCCTTCAACATTGAGGCAACATTTCACGGCATCAGAGTGAAATAATAAAGCTTTTAAGATACGTGGAGAACACATGCAAAATTCAAGTACAACTGGTCATTATTAGTGGGGGGTTCCAGGCGCATTGTCAATGTTATCTAGGAACTACAACATGAGTAACGGTACAAAGTACTTGTTGTAAAACAAGGGGCATAGAGGGAGTGGAAACTATCAATGTAGTACAGTGTAAGAACGAGTGGTGGTAAGATAGAGCTCCATCTGAATGTTCGAAACACATGCTTAATAGCAAAACCTAGTATATTTGACCATGAGAGTAAGGGGTACATCGACAGTATTACAAGGACATTTTACAACATTTCAAGGTAAAGGAAAGGACAAGTGCAGGAAAGGGATAGTATGGCAATAGCTCATGGACCTGTGGAGGTTACCAGGTTTATTAAGATATAACCCAAGACAGTATATACAGTACAGTATACATCCTTCTATAATAGATATAACCCAAGACAGTATATACAGTACAGTATACATCCTTCTATAATAGATATAACCCAAGACAGTATATACAGTACAGTATACATCCTTCTATAATAGATATAACCCAAGACAGTATATACAGTACAGTATACATCCTTCTATAATAGATATAACCCAAGACAGTATATACAGTACAGTATACATCCTTCTATAATAGATATAACCCAAGACAGTATATACAGTACAGTATACATCCTTCTATAATAGATATAACCCAAGACAGTATATACAGTACAGTATACATCCTTCTATAATAGATATAACCCAAGACAGTATATACAGTACAGTATACATCCTTCTATAATAGATATAACCCAAGACAGTATATACAGTACAGTATACATCCTTCTATAATAGATATAACCCAAGACAGTATATACAGTACAGTATACATCCTTCTATAATAGATATAACCCAAGACAGTATATACAGTACAGTATACATCCTTCTATAATAGACAGTATATACAGTACAGTATACATCCTTCTATAATAGACAGTATATACAGTACATTATACATCCTTCTATAATAGACAGTATATACAGTACAGTATACATCCTTCTATAATAGACAGTATATACAGTACAGTATACATCCTTCTATAATAGACAGTATATACAGTACAGTATACATCCTTCTATAATAGACAGTATATAGAGTACAGTATACATCCTTCTATAATAGACAGTATATAGAGTACAGTATACATCCTTCTATAATAGACAGTATATACAGTACAGTATACATCCTTCTATAATAGATATAACCCAAGACAGTATATACAGTACAGTATACATCCTTCTATAATAGACAGTATATACAGTACAGTATACATCCTTCTATAATAGACAGTATATACAGTACAGTATACATCCTTCTATAATAGACAGTATATACAGTACAGTATACATCCTTCTATAATAGATATAACCCAAGACAGTATATACAGTACAGTATACATCCTTCTATAATAGACAGTATATACAGTACAGTATACATCCTTCTATAATAGACTCACCCGCAGCCACCCCCCACCCCCCTCCCACACACACACACACACATATGCGCACACACGCAAAAGAGGATGTCATGAAGAATAACATAAAAGAAAACGGTGTAAAGAAAGGTGGAGGCGATAATGAAGCAGGGGAAATGGAGAATGATACTAAACTCACATATGGGCATTAAAGGAAGCAATAACGATATTAATGATAGTTAAATAATAGAAACGAGAGATGGAAGGAGAACAAGGGAGCAACTGAGAAAACATAATTATGACAATATATATATAAATATAAGAAAACAAAGCAGGAACAGGGGGATAAGGATGGAACAAAAACAATAATAAACTCATACACTGGGAAGCTATGGTAGTTTAAACCCTCCCGCCAAACTAATGTATTTGGTTCTATTCTGACGAAAATCATCATATGTGACATATATATAATTATTACTTATCCATATGCCCTATTTTGCTTTTAATATGAACATATGAACATTGAAGAGCAATAAAAGAAGTGGGAATAGCATTATGGGGTTGAAAAAGACGTATTATTGCCGCAAGATCGTACCATGAGGCGAGAGCTGGGAGGACGGATATCCACCCTCTCTGAGCTGTAGAGCAACACTGGCGAGTCTGAGTAGAAGTCTCTGTGTTGCAAGGATCTCTAGCTGCCTCACCCGTGTTAAAGAGACCGGGAGGCGGACTTCGGGCCGAAAATTACCCGATCAAAGGGTGAATAAGAGGAAAAATAGCTGATAATTGAGGAGGGGAGATAAGGGGGGGGGGGGGGGACATGTATGTAGGAGTGAAAGAAAGTAATGGAGGGGAATTTTCTCACCTAATCACAAATTGCTTTGTTTTGAGTGCCACTGGGGTGTTTTCTACATTTTTTGTTATGCTCTTGAGGGCAGTCGCAGTGCAACAGAAAAACCTCTATTGAGGACGGTCACCATTTTTGGGTTAAAGGAGATAAAAGGATGTGGGAGGAGAAAGACAATGTTCTGTGATGTGTAGAGATACAAGAGGATACAAAATTAAATGCCTCTCTGGAACACAAACTCTTCTAGCTTCTAGGTTAAGTATAGTATAAGGAACTGTGTGTTATAGCATCATTGGCTGCCAGGTCGAAATATACACATTATTGTTATTATTATGATTATTATTATTATTATTATTATCATTAATATTAATATTATTATTATTATGATTATATGTTTAGTATTATCATTATTATTATTTTTGTTTTTTTGTATTTATACTATTAGTATTTCACACACTTCATTATTCCAAAGAAGTAAACGAATAAGACCTAATAATGAAATCAAAGGAAGAGGAAGGGCAAGGTGTAAATATAAAACATACACATGACAAGTTCACAAGAAACTCCAAATAATTATTTCATTAAGATCCATAAATTAAAGGTAGAGGGCAGGAATGGCTTGGTGTAATGTAATCAATGTGTCTGTGAGGACCTGGGGGTATGAGGGGGGGGGGGGGGGTGTAGGAACATCTGGACGATCAGAGAAGCAGGAATAAAATAGACTAACACATTATATACAGTATATGGAAAATAGGAAATTTAGACAACAAAATAATAACATAGAATGCAAATTTTCTTACCTTTCTCTTGACATATTTAACATCTACGATGAATACAGCAGTTGACATGGATTTTTTTGGATATCTGAAATGTATTGGATAATATTCAGTTGTAGGCAGATGAATTGGATAAAAGGTGTTCGGGCAGCCTACCTTTACTTAACCATCATCAAGAGTTAGTTTATAGTGTTATGGTATAGTAAAATTTTGAACAATAAAATTATATCTGCACTACATTAAATGTGCAAGCTCTATCATTTACTTTAAAGGAAAACAAATCCGTAAGAACATTATATCCAGTCACACTTCCACATATGATGTTTCTACTTCATATGTCTACAGCTGTACCTCACAAAAGACTAAATGCCCACAACATATACGGTTATATTCTCTAATGGACCGAGGAATAGTTTACAGAGCGAATTTAACGTGTAGCAATCTATGGTAAACTGTTTAATGGGATGAATGTCACAAGTGGTGTACCACATGGATCAGTTCTGAGACCTGTTCTGTTTCTGATTTATTTTAACAATATTGACAATAGAGTCTCATGCAGGATCTCAGAATTTAAGATGTTACACAAATTGGAAGAAAAGTAATTTTCTTCGGATCTCGCCAGATTTCAAAATGACTTAGACAAAATATCAATCTAACAGCACCCATATCTATCTAATGGTATTTAAGGTAGATAAATAAACGTCTTCATAATCATAGGCCTGGTATAGTGTAATTAGCAAAGAAACTGACCTACAGTAACTATAACGGTTGGTATGAAACCTGCTTATCAATATTCTGATGTAATTACAAGAAATATGTTCTATTGAGACATAATTCGAGTATAATTCCAGAAATTGTATTCTCTCTGTACAATTCGCTGGTTCCTCCTCTTTTGAAATTATGCATTTAAATATGGTCTACACAAAAATGTGTTGAAAACATTGGCCATTAATATATCAGAGTCTATCCAAGGTGATTACCACTTTTAATATATCATACGCGTAACAAATGTAGGAATTAATTATATTTAATTTAACAGGATAAGATGGAATCAGATTTAAGTAACTAAAATAGACAAAAGCCTTGTTAATATATCTCTACGTGTGTAAATAACATTATCGGGCATCCAACCGATTGTAAGAAAATAAATGTATTATTGTACCAAAAGAGATAACCCTTCTTTTTAAAGTTCTTACAGTAAGTATTCTTCTCAATTATAACTGTAATGTTTGCCTGAATACATTGAAACCCGCGTCATCTTACTAAAAGGGTTAACACATCGACCCAGAAAGACATCAGACTCAGCAAATGATCCCGTGAATTACCAGGTGTTAACGAGAAGGTGATCAGTGGAGGTCCTTAAGGTGAGGTTACGGTCTTAGGTCGGGGAATGGGGCTCAAAGAAACTATAATAACAGGGTTCATAGTTTTCAATTTCACTGTTTTTATAAGTGTACTTATATTACGGGAAGTTTCGCTCGTTTAGTGTGTGTGTGTGTGCGCTTGATTATATGTTGCTGTGTGTATGTGTGTTTGTGTTGTACGTTATACATTATATGTATTTCTTGTAAATACTAAATTGTCTTGCACTGAAATTTAGATTTAAATGCAGGAGTACGGTATATAACTATTGTACCAATTCTGAATACAATCCAAATAAATCTGTCTAATATGCAACTTTACACTTTGTATCCTTGGTCTCAACGTGTTTGGTATTCCGTTTTCTGAACTATACATGGTAAAGATTATAATCAATGTGTATGAAATATACGCGTATATACAGTATATATGCTGTGAGGTTGTTTGCATCTTTCATTATATGGAATGGGTTTATTAGTTTAGTACCACCAATATTCAGTACATCACTGTATACACCTTAAATAAACATTTCATACCTACTGCATTTTGTACAGTGTCCTTCAATAGACTACAAGTTAATCCACTATCTTTATCTCTCTCTCTCTCTCTCTCTCTCTCTCTCTCTCTCTCTCTCTCTCTCTCTCTCTCTCTCTCTCTCTCTCTCTCTAAGAGACATAGGAGACATAAGAGACATAAGAATACAGGGCAAAACGTATGATTGGATTAAAAACTGGCTAAGTGAAAGAAAGCAAAGAGTAGTTATCAACGGTGTGGAATCAACATGGAGCCAAGTAACTAGTGGAGTCCCCCAAGGCTCAGTATTGGGACGAGTGTTGTTCATAATATATATCAATGATCTAGAAGATTCTAGATAATGGCATAAATAATTAAATTTCCAAATTCGCGGATGACACGAAGATAGGTAATGCAATAATTTCCGAAAGTGATAGAATAAACCTTCAAGCTGATTTAAATAAAGTCACAGAATGGTCGGAGAAGTGGAAAATGCCTTTAATGTAAATAAATATCAGATATTGCAAATAGGTTTTAAAAACAATAAATATGAATACTATATGAATGAAGAAAAGATAAAAACATGTAACACAAATAAAAGACTTGGGAGTGCTGATAAACGAAAACTTAAAATTTTCCAATCAATGCACAGCGGCTGCAAACAAAGAAAACAGGGCACTAGGTTTCATCAGAAGAAACTTCCTCTATCATATTCGACCGCACCTCGAATATGTTGTGCAGTTTTGGTCACCTCACCTCATAAAGGATGTTAAAAAATTGGAATCTGTGCAAAGGCGAGCCACTACGCTAATCCCTTCATTGAGAAATAAATCATATGATGAAAGACAGAGAACTTGATCTATTTTCACTTAAGAAACGAAGGATGAGAGGCCAATTGATAGAGTGTTTTAAAATTCTAAAAGGATTCAGTAACATTAATCTAGATAAGTTATTCAAAAAAGCCGAAGACACATACATCTACAAGAGGAAACAATTTAAAATTATTAGGTCGGAGAGCGAATCTAGATACAAAAAAAAAAAATCTTCACTCACAGTGTAATTGATGAGTGGAACAAACTTCCAAATAAAGTAATAGACAGCTCCTCTATAGATACATTTAAGAAAAATCTAGACTCATACCACAGAAAAATTGGTATGGAGTAGGCAGTAATTATCATCATTATTATTTGTTCAGCTGAAGAGAGCGTTGGAAAATAACAAAAATATAATACACAAATAAAAAATAAGAATAATAAACATCACTAAATATGTACATACTACTAATGGTGATGGGTTGGATGATTCCAATTAACCCCAAAATTTACATGCTGCTAAGGCGAAGGGATGCATGATTATTATTTTTTTTTCCAATCTTTCCTGTAAATTCCTTCTGGGGATTTCGAAGCCCAGCAAGGTTAATCACTTCCAACTTTGTCATGTACGGCAATTGCCGGAGGGACGGAGGGTGGGGAGAGAGTCTTTTTCTTTTCTATCCTTTCCTTCAACTTTCCTTTTCTATCGGATATGCCATCTCTACTAGAATTAAGTCCTGACCACCTCGTTTGGATCGTAAGGTCTGTGTGGCCAGTGTATCTATGTAAATCTCTCTCTCTCTCTCCTACTTTATACGACAGTTGACTACCTGGAATACCACAACTTAGTTAAGTATTTCCAACATAGCTTCAGGGGATACTATTACGTTTCCCCAAACAGCTAGTATGTTTCTGTGAAAAGCTAAGTGACTATGGCAAATGTAAAGCCACAGACAACCTGTATTTAGATTTTAAAAAGCTTCATTTTAGGCTGATGTCAAATGTAAATATACTATATTCCGTTTCATTTCAGCCAACGATAATTTGAATCCGTTAGGTTTGGCTATGTAAAGCTATGTTAAGTATTCTGTTATCCACAAGTTATAGTGAAGAAGACGACAATCGAAGACTATATTCTGCGTGTTTGATGGCAAAATCTTCCAAACGGACATTTGCACAAAGGTTGGGAGGTAATATTTTGTCAACGGTTCCATTCATTCTGTTTTCGTTTATTTTCAACATTTATAAGGCCAAAGGGATGCTCAAACTACGAGGTCGACTCATCAAAGTCATTAAAGTATTTCTTGGTTTTCAATTGATAACATGCACTATGAGATAATGATTAGCTTCACTATGAACACAACATAACATCATTCATGGACAATAGTTTTGAAGAGGTTCAAGATGAGTAATTGTGACCAATTGTTCATGTATACATTTTGTTTTTCCTTGCTGGTTCAAACTTCCCTCGGATAATATAAATAATTATTTTGTTGAGGAATTCAAGAAGGTGATATATATATATATATATATATATATATATATATATATATATATATACAGTATATATATATATATATACATATATATACAGGCTGTCCCAGGAGGAAAGGGCATAACTTTGGGAAATGATAGAACAAAATACTCTAAGCCTATAATGTTCCATAACAAAAAGGCCAAATCTCGACCGGTATAGAGATATTGCATGTTGAAATTGGTATTTTCTTCAGTAATTCCCCATAAGGCTGGCCTAGCTGTCCTAGTACCTACTACACCTCCATCTTTCTGCAATTATTTTACCATGTTATTTTAAAGTTACTATAATTCTGTAAGTTGCAAAATGATTATAGACATATTAGCTCACTTTGGAGCAGTTGGAAACTATTTGACATGGAAGAGTCCATTACAGTGATGCGGGGGAGGACACTACATAAAACCTTCAATATATTTTTATCGGTTGAAGTTTGGATTTTTTGTTATAGAATATTTTATGCTTAGAATAAGTTGTTCTATCATTTCCCAAAGTTATGCCCTTTCCTCCTGGGACACCCTGTGTGTATATATATATATATATATATATATATATATATATATATATATATATATATATATATATATATATATATATATATATATATATATATATAACCATTTATAATGAGAGTAATGCACTTCACAATCTCTCGCCTTCTTCCAAGAATATATCCCCGGAATGGACCGCAAGGGTCTATAAGATACTATTCCGTGTAACTATCTCTCTCTCTCTCTACACTCCTCGCTCCCCCCCCCCCCCCCCAATCTACCTTATTTCCACCATTAACACCCACTCCCATTACAACTTGCACCGCTAAAAATCAATAAGGAGTGGACGAGGGAAGGTGCAACAGGTCCCGCTCAGCTGATTACACTCCCAACCCTAAAGTGGCTTCCAGAATATTTTATTAGTCGGATTATTTTGTTTTTTATCTCGATTCCTGGTGTGGGAAGTTGGGAGGGGGGGGAGGGGGGCTGCTAGATATTTAGGTACAGGTGGCCGAGATATAAGGGTACATCACACAGTCAGGAGTGCGAGCTAGAGTCACTAAAGCCTAGTTCACACACTCAGGAGGGTGAGGCCGAGTTTCCAAGAGTCCATAGTCTCGGAAACTCGTGTAATGACTCTTGGAAGATTGCATGCACCCATGGGCACTCTGGGTCACTCCCTGATACTCCTGGAAAATACACTCGAGCAGCCCAAATTTATAACATTATAGCCTAGTTCACACATTCAGGAGTGTGAGGCCCAGTTTCCAAGAGTCCACAGTCCTGGAAATCACGTAATGACTCTTGGAAGATTGCATGCACCCATGGGCACTCTGAATCACTCCCTGATACTCCTGGGATCTTCCAAGAGTCATTACGTGCTTTCCAGGACTGTGGACTCTTGGAAACACGGCCTCACATTCCTGAATGTGTGAACTAGGCTATAATGTTATAAATTTGGGCTGCTCAAGTGGATTTTCCAGGAGTATCAGGGAGTGACCCAGAATGCCCATGGGTGCATGCAATCTTCCAAGAGTCATTACACGAGTTTCCGAGACTGTGGACTCTTGGAAACTCGGCTTCACACTCCTGAACGTGTGAACTAGGCAAAATTGGGCTGCCCGAGCGTAGTTCCCAGAAGTATAAGGGAGTGACCCAGAGTGCCCATGGGTGCATGGGATCTTCCAAGAGTCATTACGTGATTTCCAGGATTGTGGACTCTTGGAAACTCGGCCTCACACTCCTGAATGTGTGAACTAGACTAAAATGTTATAAATTTGGGCTGCTCGAGTGGATTTTCCAGGAGTATCAGGGAGTGACCCAGAGTGCCCATGGGTGCATGCAACCTTCCCAGAATCATTACACGAGTATCCGAGACTGTGGACTCTTGGAAACTCGGCCTCACACTCCTGAATGTGTGAACTAGGCTTAAGAGTAGGGGACAATTCGGACTCGCGGGCCTATTCGAGGTGAAAATCGATGACTCCTAGTGACTCTAGCGACTCCTAGCGACTTCTGTCGGACTCCCACTAGCTCGCACTCCTGACTGTGTGATGTACCCTTAAGAATTTTACTTTCGTCTCGTCAATTTCGTGCCTCTCAATGAACACCATTAATACGCTTTTTCAAATGCACTTTGTCTATCATAATAAGATTTTTCTTGATATAAGGAAATTTTTGGGGAGAGTTAGAGGGGTAATTAAGATAGTGTGTACTCATATTCAACTTTAGAGGTCCTTTGTAAAGTGAATTAAATCGTCTAATAGCTAAAATATAAGGGAAAACGGCATCACTGTTGAACTATGTTAGTATAATGTTTATTAATAGACAAGAACTTGAAAGATCATACTTTTGTTGGTGGAATATATTGAGGAACCATAGGTGCAATCGCTTATACAAATTCGTGGACGCTTTCCTTCATGCAATTACAACTATCTAGATTGTTTTTTGGATGGAACCGGTTTTTCAATAAATAGTATATATACTTTTGTAGTTGGCGTAGAGAAAATTCGATTCCTCAATTCGCTGCCAGAGATATGCTTTCATAATTAGAAATAGACGAGGTCAAAGAATGTTTATGAGTGACTATACTGCCAACTACATAAATCATCGGGTTTCAATTGTTAAGCACCATTAATATGTGCTTAATATGTTTTACAAAAAACATATTTAGAGAATGTTTAAAGATATACTGATGACAATATCGCAGTTGACATAATCTTTACCCGATTAACATTGAATTATTGTTTATTGGATGATTAAAAATATGTATGCAAAAGGAAGCGACTATAATTGGAGATTTCAATTGTTCCTAGGCGTTTGCCTAATACTTCTAGACAAATATAACATAACGGTCGATTTATCACGATTAATCCGCACTGTACTAATGTGAACCAGATGCCTCATCAAGGTGAAGTTAAGGGACTTATGCTAGGCTGTGTTATTCCACAAATGTCCACTTTATTTAGGCTCCTATTTACTACTAAGGGAACATATTAGCTTGTGCATCTCTTATGTAGGTCACCATTTGTATCACTACTGGATGAATGTCTTGAACACTCAAACACCATGGCCTCTCTACCCCTCTCTTTATTGGTCAACATAGCAGTAGGCAAGTGTCATATTTCCAATGTAATTGGTATCGTTTTATCAGCATGACTGAGTTTAAAACACTGGTTACAGACAACACTCACAACAACAGCCACTACAACATTACAGTAACATTCAACATCCAAGTCGCACAATACATACAACCTTACTAAGCCGGAATGATCCACAGTAGTGAGACACAGAGATTGAGGCATTGAGATAAACAAATCAGAAATTGGGAAAATCAAGTTAAGCTTCAATATAGAATGAACAACTTCGGACAATTTATGAAAAGATTACCTTGTTTGTCCCTGGGACCCCTTCAGTACCGATGACGTCCTTTCAATAATATGCTTGCAACTACTAGACGATTTTATTCATTTTAGAAAGGACGTTACTCAATAAATGACTAAAGCCTATTTCAATTCATCGTTTTAGCTATCATATATCGTTCCTAAGCTTAATACAATTGTCTAAATATATATGAAATAAGTCATAAGTCGTCACTGGTACTGAAACCGTTTACAAACAAAATCCCTCCTAGTTTATATTGTAGAGACCCGACGGCTTCGGTTTATAATCAGTACTCTTCAAGGTTCAAGATGAGCAGCAATCTTCGTGTACTACTATACCAATTATATTCGATGTGGGAGATATATTTTCCAGTCTTATATTCACAGCACTGTAAAATCTTCCACTCATTTAGCTCTTTAGAATCATCAAATGATAAAACAAATTTTTGAAGTGTCTACGAAGTTTCAGTCCACCACAAATGTAGTTGCCATTATGTTCATCCAACCAACCAAGATTAACGAAACATGAATAATTGGTTGACACATTCATATTCTCCAATTGGATTCCGTCTTTATATATGTTATTGTGCTTGTTGGAAGGGAGTAAAGCGAGGGAAATGTCTAGGAGGAATATGACTGGCTGTAACGTGGTGTTGTGTGAGGGGGAGGGGAGAGAAAAGCCAAGGGGAGAAATACCTTGGGAGAGCAAAACTCCTACGATTATTGGTTGTGTATTATTATGTTTGTGTGGGGTGATGGGGGGAAATAGATCTGTGTGTGTATATATGTGGCTTGCATGTGTATTTGTATACGTATATGGTTCGTATATGTATGTGCGGTTCATATGTAGAAACGTGTGTATGAGTGTGTGCTTTGTATGTATTTGTGTGTGTTTTTATTTTGTATCTTAATTTCATTTGTGTTTATATTTGGATGATAGGGCCAACAAGCAAAACTGCCTGTGATGAGTGCCTCACCCAGAGTTGAACGAGTGACAGGGCCAAAATCAAAGGAATGTTCTAGCCAAAATGTCTGGACACACGGAGTTTGAAGCTATTTAAGTCATAGGATGAGGAAAGATGGATTAAGAGAGAAAGTTCCAGAGCTTAGCTGTTGAATAAAAGAAAGATTGAGGGTATCGTTTCACTCTTGGTTTGGTGAGTTGAACTGAGTAGGGGTGGGTTTG
Organism: Paralithodes platypus; assembly: GCA_032716605.1. NCBI lineage: Eukaryota > Metazoa > Arthropoda > Malacostraca > Decapoda > Lithodidae > Paralithodes > Paralithodes platypus. Next base: position 17,032,401 of record CM064541.1, read on the forward strand.
TGTTGCAAGACGGGTGCTATGTACCCCGCCTACAGAGACAGGTAGCTAGTGTCGTAACGGGAGTACGCATAGTCTTACTAACAGAGTACACTCGGTATAGCTCTGATTAGAGTACACACTGTGCATTAGCAGAAATATGATCTAAAGGGTTCCAGGGCTCCATCCTGATTCCCTGTCGTGTAAAAACCAAGTGATAAATAAAGATAAGTTGGCAGATTTATCAGAAACACCATTTGCAGAGGATCTCTTAGCCAATAAAGGGCTCCTCCTCAACTGGTTATTAAATTTGTTTTGTCAGAGCTCTCCATACAGAGAGAGTAGCTACATCAGATTGATGGATAAGGGGTACTATTATACAGTAACAATGAATATAATCATAAAAGAAGCATAGTCAGAATATTGAAGTGTAAACACAAAGGCATGGTTTGGGACACAACCAGTGTACTAGTTAATGAACCCTATTTAATCCACAAGTGGTCTGTTTTAGCTGTCCCACCTCCTCAGACATGCCCCATTAGTTTAGCATTTTTAAGCCGTTTTGCATAATCAGTTAGACAATTTAAAGACGTTCTACCCCATGCAAGTGTTGATTTATTCTAGACTCTATTGAAGGCTTTCGATATGTCAGGTGCAATAGAAAAAGTATCACCAAAGTCCCAAAAGGAGGATGACCAAGAGTTAGTAAGATAAGCAAGGAGATCACCAGTAGAGCAGCCTTTAAAGAACCTGTACTGGCGATCTGAGAGTAGATTAGGGGAAATAAATGCTTAAGAAATGTTGAATGAAGAATAGATTCAAAACTTTAGACGTGCAAGAAATGAGAGCAATTGGACGATAGTTGGAGGGTTGAGAGTGGTCACCCTTCTTAGGGACAGGTTGAATAAGAGCAAACTTCCAGCAAGAAGTAAGGAGTCAGCATGGAAGAACAGTTTTTGAGTACAACAGGAGGAACACCATTCGGTCCATATGCCTTTTTAGTATTAAGCCCAGAGAGGGCTGAGAGTATATCCTTAGAAGATATTATGATATTGGGCATAAATAAGAGAGAGGTGGGTGGAGAGGGAGTAGCAGCGCTGGAAACATCCAAGGTCGAGTTTTTAATGAAAATTTGAGCGAAGAGTTCACCTTTGTTAGAGGTGTCGGTGGTACCATCAGAGTGGAAAAGACGAGAGAGGGAAATTGTTGCAGAGGTTTTTGGCTAGATGTCAGACCCAATAAGTGGAGATATTAGCTCGATTGCGCAAGTCCTTTTTGAGTTACGAGAGGTTGTGTGTCGGGATTTCTAGATTTGTAATAATTAATGGACTATGGTGTTGAATTTTGAGTTATGTTATGTAGTAACCAAGTGGCACCCTACTTGATGAAAATCTTCAATAAATCCTTACAGACTTGAGAGGTACATGGAAACAGTTAGTTGGTGAAAGTGACCCCAATCTTTAAGAAATGGTTGGAAGTCAAAGTTGAAAAGGTTCAACACTAATATATGAGAATAGTTTTTGCACATTAAAGATCATCAATTCCAGAAGAGAGTAAATAGAATTTTGCACATAATACAAATAGTGTTGTCCAATTCAGTCATTCTCTTTCCACCTATAGTGGTCTCTTCGGAATAGACCGCCAGATATTTGAGATACTAACTGTTCCTTGTAACTGTTCTCCTCTCCTTCTCTCTATCTCTCTGTATTTAGTGTATATGTAACTATTTATATTGTGTATATACAGTATGTATACCTATCTATTTATTTCCTGTATATGTAACTATGTGTGTTATATATATATCAGTATTTCTATCTATCTATATATCTTTCCTTTCTTTGCAATCTCTATTTTGAATTCCACTTGTGCATGTTTGCTATTTTTCACTTACTTTTACCCTGCTGTATAACTCATCATTAATTTTACCCTGCTGTATAACTCATCATTACTTTTACCCTGCTGTATAACTCATCATTACTTTTACCCTGCTGTATAACTCATCATTACTTTTACCCTGCTGTATAACTCATCATTACTTTTACCCTGCTGTATAACTCATCATTACTTTTACCCTGCTGTATAACTCATCATTACTTTTACCCTGCTGTATAACTCATCATTACTTTTACCCTGCTGTATAACTCATCATTACTTTTACCCTGCTGTATAACTCATCATTACTTTTACCCTGCTGTATAACTCATCATTACTTTTACCCTGCTGTATAACTCATCATTCATCATGTTATTGTATTATTCTATGTGTTCAGTGACTATATTTCCGTATTATTTTTGGAGTGTTCTCAATTACCGTTTGATTTATTGTTTCAGTATGTTTTGCTTCTCAATATACATTCCAGTTAATTGCCAAAATAATGAGATGAACGTTACAATAATCTTAAAGCTAATGGGGCTAAACATGAGGGCTCCAGAAAAAAATATCTCCCCTTAATTGCTATTCTTGATCTTGTGTATTTATTTTCCAACTGACTACCATGCAAATCCTTTACACGCCCGACTACCTTCCTTGTTTATAATGTATCTTCGTAATCTTATTGTTTATGTTGTATCTTCTTAATCTTATATTATGTTATACTGTATCTTCGTAATCTTATTTTATATTCCCTGTATATTCACTGTATTTTTCTATCCTTGCTTCTCTCTCCCTCTAATCCATCTTCTTTTATAACACGCTCTTAATAATCACTCTGCTCGTCTGTGAGCACATACATACATACATACATACATACATACATACATACATACATATGTGTGTGTGTGTGTGTCTGTGTGTGTGTGTGTGTTTCCGTGTGTGTGTGTGTGTGTGTGTGTCGTGTTATTATTATTATTATTTTTATATTGTTGAAGGTCGTTGGAAACAAAGTTCTGTCTGAAAAATTATCCCCAGGACAACCAAAGATGTATGTGATTGGGACCGTTTGGGTTGTGGTCATTTAGGAGCGTGGTCGTTATGACCCATTTCATTAATTTAAAAGGGGGGGGGGGGTGAAAAGGGATCTGGGGAGGCGTGTGTTTAGTTTCGTGGACAAACTAAACTAAACTGCTCAAAGATGGCAAAAAACAATCAATGCCCTCAATAATTCTTCACCCAAAACACCAGAATAACACGCAAACGTCGGATGAGCTCGTGTGAAGAGAGAGAGAGAGAGAGAGAGAGAGAGAGAGAGAGAGAGAGAGAGAGAGAGAGAGAGAGAGATACAGATAGGCAGACAGGCAGACATATAGACAGCTCGACAGAGAGAGAGAGGGAGGTCAATATATTCCACCACTAAACCGACTTACTTCTAAATGTCATTATGTTGCAATCACCAAATATACAGTATATAGAAATATGTTTAAACTGTTCTTTGTAAACGTTTTGCCTGTACCGTATTTAACTATGGAGGAGGGGATCTGTCCAGCTGTCAGTGTAGCGGTCAATTAACAGGCTAGTGGACCTACATTAAGCTTAAAACAAACCCCTCCTAAAATTACAGGCTCACTATCGCTCTTCGATAACAAAAAAATCGCTACTTAACTGGCACAAAAGGTATTAACATTGACAAATAAGTGGGGCAAATGGTCTTAAAATCGACAAACTAATGGGGCTAAGCATGATGGAGAAGGGGGTCCAGATACATCTACTACCTCCCCTTGTTGACTATTGGTATTTTCAGTCAGAATGATCTACATTTTAGTTGCTATTTTAGTTATTAGTTGACGGATAAATGAAATATATGTATGTTGGCATCTACCACGATTAACTTTGTTATTTTGTTGGTTAGCATTTTACGATATATTCGTGTTTTTAACTTTATTTGATGTTCTACGTTTTTATTGACTGTTTAATCTAATAGAGCGAACGTCTTAAAATCTAAAAACAAATGCGGCTAAACCTAAGGGAGAAGTGGGTCCATAACTCTCCCTTAACACTTTGTAATTTGTTTCTATTACTTCCTAATTTTGTTTTCAGGTAGCTTGCTACTGATTGTGGCTATCGCTTTTCTTCACATGTTTGCAGATATTGCCTTCATTATTTGATGTGTACGATTTGTGTTGTCCATTAAAGGTTGTTGTTGTTGTTGTTGTTGTTGTTGTTGTTCCCTAAGCTGCCTGGTCGAACAGCCCCGAGTCCCTGAGCAAGGCCATGGCCACGATCGGGCTTTCCCATAGAGCTCTTATTGAGTGTAGATTGTGTTGTTGGCATAAGTGGTTGTGTGAAATGCAGTCTTCTATGATGTGTTTGATGGTATGGGGTGCTGTGTTACATCCCGGGCAGGTGTCGACGATGGAATCATCCAGTCTCTTCTGATAGCTCAGAAGAGCTGGATGGTGTCCGCATCTCAGCCTGGCCAGGTGGACTCTGTCCTCGCAAGGAAGGGAGGATTCGAAAGGATGGATTTCGAGAGGTAGTGCTTGCAGCTGCGTGTTGTCTATGAGTGAGTGGATGGATCGGCGAGAGATATGAGTATGGATGTGCTTCGGAAGTTGGTTTGGGATGGGCAGGGAGGGAGAGAGGACAGTATTTGTGTGTTATACCGTGTGCTGGGTGTTGTTTTGATATTTCTTGGTGTCTGTGGGTGTGTTACCATGTAGTGTAGTGGGTGGTTTTGGTTCGTGGAGGCTGCTGCCAGGAATTGAGCGCCTCTCATGTCCAGATGGTCTTTGACTTTGAGGATTTTGGGTTCTTGATGTAGGTGATCTGTGGGTGTAGTAGCTGTGCAGCCTGTAATGATTATTAGGGCTTTGTTTTGAATAGTCTGTAAGGTCTTATGATGTGTGTCAGCTAGGTTAGAAGCCCAGGCTAGGCTTGTGTATTCCATCACTGATCTTATGTATTGTTTATAAACTGTGGTGGTGGTTTCTTTGTTGTGTCAAAATTTTGTGTGAGCAAGTGACCTGAGGGCGTTAAGTCTGGGTGTCAGTTTCTTTTTTGTGTTTGTGGTGTGCTGTTTGAATGTCATATGAGTATCATAATTATGTTACTCCTAGGATTTTGGGTGAATGTGTATATGTTAGGGGTGTGTTGTTTATGGTGAGTTGAGGAATGTATTCGTGTTCTCCTGTCCACCTTGTGAGCAGGGTTGCGGTGGATTTGGCTGGGGCTAGATTAAGTCTGTTTGTAGTGCATCAGCCATGTAGTGTGTTGAGATAGGGTTGAAGGAGATATGTTGCTGTGTTTGGGTCATGGTGTGTGCATGTGAGTGTTATGTCATTTGCATAGGAGGCTAAGTTTATTTGGGGTGTATTGGGTATAGTTATGTTGTGCATGTATAGATTGAAGAGTGCGGGCGATAGGACGGATCCTTGTGGGACTCCGTTTGGAAAGTTTCTGATGCTAGATGACTGACCGGCAAAAGATACTGTGCACATCTGCCTGCTAGGAAGTTGGCCAGCCACCTTTTTGTATTGTTGTCCATGTTTGTGTTGTAGATTTTGTGTGTTAGGTTGTGGCGGGGGATGGCATCGAAGGCTTTACTAATGTCGAGTGTGGCTAGTAGTGATCTTTGTGGTGGTTTAGCTGAGTTGATGTCGTCAAAAGCTCTTTGTGTAAGGTCTGTGAGAAGAGTGTTTGTGGAGTGCAGTGGCCTGAAGCCATGTTGTGTTGGAGCTAGGGGTAGGTCGGGTGTAATTAGTTGTAGTACAAGGCGTTCCATGACTTTGGAGGGAGTGCAAAGGAGTGTGATGGGGTGGTGTGAGGAGGGTAGCGTGGGGTCTTTGTTGGGGTTGGGGAATGTAATGATGATACCATGCTTCCAGATGTCTGGTATTGTGTTGTGTGAATAACTGTAGTTTAATATGTTTTTGAGTGCTTGTATGCCTTCTGGTCCCAGGTGTATGTTGCTTATGTTATCTAGGCCACAGGCGGGTGAGTGCTTGAGATTGTTGATGATGTGCTTTGTCTGGTGATTGGTGAAGGGTGTATAGTCAGGATCTGTGGGGAATTGTCTCTTACGTCAGATGACACGTTGGTCATCTTTGTGGGGTTTTAGGTGGCTGACACGTGAGAAGTGATTGATGAGAGTGTTTGCTTGTTGTTTACATGAAGGAGTAGAGTCTGTTGTTGTGATTGCATGTGATTGTGTTGTGTTGCTGTAGGAAAGTATTTTGTAGAGTTTTTTTGGGTTTGTTTTGTGATCAAGTGTTTGTAGGAAGTTATTCCAATTTAGTTTGTGTTGTTCTTGTATTTTGTTGTTAGTCTGGGTGTTGAGTGCTTGGATGTGTTGTGTGATGTCTTGTGTGTGGGGTGCTGGGGAGTGTTTCAGTATGTCGCGTTGTCTGGTGAGGTTTTGAATTTCTGGTGTGAAGTTGGGGTTGTGTCTTTTTCTGTTACCTCTTGGAATGTGTTTCTTGTCAACATTTTGGATAGTTTTATTGAGTATGTGTACAGCATTGTTGATGTTAGTGATGGGTACGCTGTTTAGAGTTGTGAAGTGTTGCTCTGTCTCATTTGTGAATGCTTCCCAGTTAACTCTTTTATAATTGGTGTAAGTGTGTTTGTGGCTAGCTGGGGTGAGTCTGGGTTTGCCATTAAAGGTACTAATGGATTGATAAAGTGAATGGCTCACTTCAGTATATATTTCTTGAAAAAACACACACAATTCTGATATGGGCTATAACATGTTCCAAATAGGTAGTCCAGAAATTTTGAATCCTAACGTCTGTAACTCAAAAAGGGATAGATATTGGGTTGTACAATTCCACAACTATTCTCTGGCTAACCCTTTGCAAAATGGTAGAAATTTTACCTTGAATACTCTAGGCGTTTGTGACTTGACTACTTCTTTAAAACAGGGCACAGTTAAATATATACAGCAGAGATACATATATATATATATATATATATATATATATATATATATATATATATATATTTATAAAAATGTACATATATATATACCGGTATATATATATATATGTATATATATATATATATAGAGAGAGAGAGATATATATATATATATATGAAGTGACGGGATTGGTGAAGGACAGTTGCAGAATTGCTAGTGTGGTAAACTATTAATGGAAGTTAAATATTACTAAGCTATAATGAATAAAATAAAATCAATCTAAATGAAAACTACTCCATATCTAAATTGAATTCAATCTGAAACAAGCTAATTTATATCCAAAGGTCTCGCATAATAAATTATATATATAGGGTAAGGTTATAAGGGTTAATACTAGCCAGGAATTAAATCACCAATAGTTCCACATGGCAATGAAGCAAGGGAGAACGTATACTCAGTATGGCGGGCAACGGGGAACGAGACTTCGGTCCCGAGACTCGAGTCAAGTTAAAGAAAGAATAAATGATTACATGGGAATGGACATGAATATTATGCTTATCTGTCAGTCAGTCATGGCGTCGATGAGAGCATCGTGATGGTGTAGCTGTTTGTATTATTGTCAGTGTATTGTGATTAGAGGCACAAAAGCTCGATCAACTGAGGGCGGAAAATAGATGTTAACTGGTCGGTGTTCGTGAAGGCTCTGGTGTTCCTCATTGCTGCCTTGGCAAATGCCAGGAGCCCAAATTATCATACCGCATCTAGGTTGCTCTATATGGTAAATTATATTAATATATACGATAAATTTATATATACTACATAAGACCATGGCAATATTGCTTAACCCGGGAACTGCGGGGAGACTCTTAAGAGTTCCCCCGGCGGACTGCGGGTAGACTCTTAAGAGTCAGAGAAAAAAAAAATCAACTTTTGACATCGGAAAAAAAAAACAAAAACAAAAAAAAATGTGTTGGGCCCCTGGGCCATGCAAAATCTCAGTCCTCTACCTCCCCTCCTTCCCCACTTTCCTCCTCTCCTTCAGTTATCACCTATTTTCCCTGTTATTCCCTTATTCTGAGGTATATTTTCGTGCTAACATTAGAAATCCGGTTGCCGGGTGTGGTCATCACTGATAGCAAGCAAATGCAAGAGAGAGTATCGATCGACTGTGTCTCAGTGGCCTTGGGGGAAATTGGCGGGAAAGCAGCTTGCCTCACCCATACATTATACAACTCGCGGGCTATATCTCCGATTTTGACCATCCAAACGCTGTTTTCACTCGTTTTATTGTTGTTTCAGGTTAATACCTTTATAATCAACCCATAATAGGCGCATATGGATAAGTATTAATGCTATTAATGGTACAATGAATATTTTAGTGACGGAAACACCTCAAATACATGCGCACAGGGAGAGGTGTCTAATTACCCCCATGCGCACTTCAGAGGTTAATAGCATATTAGGCATTTTATAACTTAACTTATTTACAATCTTATAATATACGATCTACTCGTTCTACGTCTTGCTGCAGGAGCGACCTTGATGTCACAGAGGCATACGGGATCACAAAAGAGTCATAGCCTATCGTATTTACGATAGCTAGTCTGCAGATAAAGCAGAAGAAGCAAAGAAAGCAGGGACAAAGGGAAACAACACATTTACCCGAGCGACCCCTTCCTTCAGGAGTTTCTCATTTTCTGTGGGACAGGCCACCACCCAAACATCTAGGCCAGTTACCCCAAGAAAGGGGAAATTCGGGGAACCAACCCCAGCCGTGGTTTCAAACCGTGCCCGACAATCAACAGACAGCATTTCCTCAGTTCCCGGATCTGCAGTACAATGAAACAATGTTTATGCAAGTAACACATCAACGGCCTGAAATCTACAGATATAAATGGACTTGGGCAGGAGGGCGAGTTATGAAGAACCGGGAGATATCATAACCCTCTCCGAAGAGTAACTAATAGGCGAGCTATAATAAAGTTTGTCTAGAAGTTTAGATTATGGAATAATCCATATAAGTAAGATTGCTCAATTATTAGGCTAAGTAACTACTAACTAGTACCTAAGTAATAAATAAACTACCTATTATACATGTACCAATATAAACAGCTATTATGTATGTCTACAATAATTATTAAACCTCAAACTTGATCACAACATATTCACAATATCCCGATTGCGTTGAACTCATGTAAGTGAGAGGCATGAATAAAATCCACCATTACTTCAAAGAATGAGTGAGCATGTATGCAAAAATTCAGTGAGGTAGTGCCCCTAACTCTGCAAATAACGGGGCATATGACAGCAGTGGAAGTTTCGCCTAGCCCTTCCCCCTGCCCTGAGAGTGTGCTGAAGTACCTGCTGAAGTACCTGCTGAAGTCTGGACCCTGAAGTCCTGATTGTGAAATGCCGTTCAACCTGAAGTGCTGCTCCACTGCCCTACGTTCCACGTCGGGCAGACTTGCTCTCTACCCTCCCAATTTACCCTAAGTGTCTCTGAATATCTTATGTTGTGATTATTGTTGTCAAGGTATAGGTAAAATCTGTGATTATTATAGTGCTACGATTCTATTTAGATCTGTGTCGAAGATCCTTATTCATTGCATATGTGTTAAACCTTCTTAATCTTATTATAATTCATATGTAGATCTGTGTCTAAGATCTAGTGTTTATTTTGCTTAATAACCCTTGTAACGTTGTGTGCATATGTTACATACTCGTGTTAATCAATTCACCTAGCCACGTACTCACAGATTTTCCTTGTATATGTTATTCTTTTATGTATATTACACGTTGAGATCGAAGTATATTTCGTGTACTTATTCCCTTCCTAATAACAACCTGTTACCTAGAACCTACGCCCAATTTCACATTTAAATTATCTCAGTCACCCCTCGTTGATAAGTTTTATAATTAATTATTTATATATATTTGCTTCCCGAGACCCTAATTCTACGCTCGTTTGTTTAAGCGTTATTGTAATTATTATATGAACTTGTATTAATGTTCATTTGATTATTGATGTAGGTAATTCTGATTCTTCTCGTCTAGGAATTATAGTCATGCATAGTTTCTGTTATATTATTCATCATTCGAATACACTGCTTATTAAGGTGAATTCTTCAGAAGACTCTGCTAACTCATTCAGATATCTTGTTGATACCATTGTGAGTATTTCAATTAGTACAACTTTGTTGTGTACGCCCCATTTCTTATAATTAACAAATTGTTTAATTATTCTTTACGCTAACCTTATTCAAGCATTTCTAAGACATCTGTTAACTACGTTAACCCTTCTTTAGCGGGGCCCGACTTAAGTCCGTATGGAGAAAAAAATACTATGTGGCGGGGCCCGACTTAAGTCTGTGTGCAATTTTGGCGCAATATTGGCTCTGAGAGAGAGCCGAGCGGTGGGAGGAGCGTAGGTTACCTCATGACTGCTCGCCACGACCGTCGTGGGCTCACTGACATGTACTCCACCCTCCATCACTCGCTACACACGTAATTATGTAACGAAATGACCGTATTTTAGCAATTTTGCCCTTCGGTTGCACGATCGTTACAAGACAACCAGTGATCGTAGAAGGATGGTTCTGGTGTCATTGGAAAGCTCAATTAACGCACTTTCAGGGATACATACTTGTATTACGCTCTGGCTCTTGTTTATGCATGAAAAAGAGCACGGAACCAACCCCATTTATGGTAAAACAAAAAACGCTGGGCGGCACAGTGAAATATACTCCACCACCCGTTCTTTGAGTGTTAATGTCGTTAATCAGACTTTGTCTTTAATTACGATTAATAGAGATTCTTCTATAGTTCATGCATAATCGTATAATTAATATTAAATCTGAATTCCTCGTCTCGAGTTATTATTATTACATATAATTGATTGAGTAATATATACAGTAGTTCAGATCATAAGTTACTTAATTCGATCTAAGTAGATATTGTATTGTGAAAATAATTCATTAGTGCTTTGCCATTAAATTCATTGCTTTACCTCAGATGCTAAGTTTGTAGTCGCACAGACCAGAATTGCATTTTCCGTGAACGCAGTAATTTATATGACCTGAGAAGCTACCTCGTCAAAGGTTGCACTAGCCGTGAGAAGTTTACCTAGCTCACGCGTGCGCCCCCCACCCCATGTATATTACTCGAGCCAACCTCCCGTGTAATTATCTTTTTAATCTCAATCCTTTCATACTCTTTTACTTAGTTGTATAATATTTATTTTACTGCAGAATAATCCACATTAGACACTCGATCCACATCTTTATTATGGTTTAGATAAAGTGGACTGCATATATTTAATTTATAAGATTAACACATATAGAATATTGATTTACCTTGGATGATCTCAGTTGGTGATTAAAAGATGGCGGAAGATAGGCTAGTTGACTTGAGTGGGTTAGTAGGATAAAGAAGCATAAGGAAAGAGGCTAGGAGAGGATAGATATTTACTTTACATTTTGTGATAACTAACAAAAGATGATTATGTAGTGACTAAATGAATATGAGATGAAAGTGAAGTGAAAACACCTAATATGTGAAACAATGAAGAAGTAGGCTTAGCGTGTGGCTGCAACGGAGGTTTTGTGGAGAATGAGAGCGAGAGCCACGTCTTGGTGTCTCTCGTGACTATCCACGTATGCGCATAGCATATGGAAAATATATCCCATCCTTATACAATGTGATACATATGAACAATCTTAATACATAATACACAAATATATAGGAATTATAATCCTACAATACTTTCCCATATACAACTACAGAATAATATATTCTTCCCAAATTATGGAACGTCAACCTAAGGTTACGGAAGCGTTCAACTTAATACTATGGAAAGCGTTCAACTTAAGACTACGGAAAGATACGTAACGCTACATCAACCCAGATTACGTAACATCGAGACAGGTCATACTAGATAGAGTATACTAAGTATGGACAATTATTTTTAAAGGTTGTGTCGGGAATAGGTTGATAATATAGGTTACGTGTTTAAGATTTAATTGCATATTTCTTACATAAATTATTACCACAATATGTTCATGCTCAATCTTATTTGTTAATTGTTGATAACATGTACTCCATACATTGCCTGTTATTTCTCATAATTATCCGGGTAATTCTTCATCCTGATTTACGGGAATATATTCGTGACCTGAATATTTTAGAGGGAATGAAGATTCCGAGAGACAGAAACGAGCGAGGTATGTGGAGAGAAAGAGGGTGGTGAAGAGAGTAGTGAAGGAAAGTAAGAGAAGAGTAGATGAGGAACTTGGAAGGAATCTGAGTGTAAAATGGAGGGAGAGTAAGAAACTGTTCTGGAAAGAAGTCAAGAAAGTTAGTGAAGGTAGCAAGGGAAACAGTAAGGGTGTGAAAGATAAGAATGGGAGAATGCTATCCGAGAAGCAAGAGAGAGTCGACAGATGGAAGGAGTACTTCAATGAGTTGCTAAATGTAAGGAATGAAGAGCCAGCAAACATAGTTGGATATGGTATGGGAGGGAGAAGAAGAGAAGTAGTGGAGGAGGAGGTGGGGATCAGGAGGTCAGAAGTGTGGGAAGCCATGAAATGAGTGAAGTTGGGGAAAGCACCAGGAACAGATGGAGTATGTGGGGAAATGTTGAGGTATGGAGGTGAGATAGTGATCGAATGGGTATGGAAAATGTGCAAACTAGCGTGGGAGAAGGGGAGTGCTCCCGATGACTGGAAGACTGGCATAATAGTCCCCCTATATAAGGGCAAAGGGGAAAGAGGAGTGTGTGGTAACCACCGAGGAATATGTCTTCTAAGTGTAGTAAGGAAGGTATACAGTAGGGTATTGATTGAGAGTGAGAGTGAGAACGGAGAAATTGATAGGCGACGAGCAGGGAGGTTTTAGGAAGGGCAGAGGATGTGTAGATCAGATTTTTACCCTGAATTGTGTTGTGGAGAAATGTCTGGAGAAAAAACAAAAGGTGTATGTTGCCTTTATGGACTTGGAGAAGGCCTATGACAGAGTGGATAGAGAAGGTTTGTGGAAAGTACTTAGAATATACGGAGTAGATAGCAAGTTGCTGAAAGCAGTGAAGAGTATGTTTGAGGGTGCAAAGGCGGCAGTACGTGTGGAGAGTGAGCAGAGCGAGTTCTTTGACCTGAAGGTTGGTTTGAAACAGGGGTGTGTGATGTCCTCGTGGTTGTTTACTGTATATATGGATGGAGTCATGAAAGAAATACTATCAAGAGCAGTGGATGTTGGTGTATCGCTGAAAAGGGAGGGAGATGAGTGGAAGCTGCCTATACTGCTGTTTGCGGATGATACAGTTCTGATGAGTGATAATGAATGGGAGCTGCAGGGTCTGGTAAATGAGTTTGGAACAGTGTGCAAAAAACGGAATTTGAAGGTAAATGCGGGGAAGAGCAAGGGTATGGTATTCGAAAGGGATGAAGTCACAGAGTGTGAGGTGAAGTTGAACGGTCAGGCTATGGAGATCGTCAGCTCTTTTAAGTATCTGGGCAGTGTGTTGAGTAAAGATGGGACTGTGAATGAGGAGGTGCGGGAGAGGGTGCAAAAGGGAAAGAGGGTTGTAGGAACGTTGAAAGCAGTAACAAGAAATAGGGTGGTCAGTATGGAAGTGAAGAAGTCCTTGCATGACAGTGTGGTAATCCCGACACTAACTTACGGAAGCGAAGCATGGACGTTCGGGAAGAGACTTAGACCAAGAGTGAGAGCGGTGGAAATGAGTTACTTGAGAAGTGCGTGCGGAGTTACATGGAGGGATAGACAGACGAATGAGGAAGTAAGGAGGTGTGGTGTGGAGGTAGATGTGCTGGAAAGTGTGAAAAGGAACAACTTGAGATGGTTCGGCCATATGGAACGTATGGAAAGCGAGAGATTGACTAAGAGGGTGTACAAGAGCGAGGTGGAAAGACAGAGAGGGAGAGCTGCACCGAAGGAGAGGTGGAAGGATGGAGTGAGGAAGTATATGAATGAAGGCGGTGCTGATTGGGAGGAGGGGCGTCGACTGACTGGGGACAGAAGTGCATGGGGGCGGTTTGTTCGTGGCCACCCCTTCGGGGATTGCGGCGTCAGGCAATAGATAGATAGATATAATATTGAATTGATTATGAGCTGAAAGAGCTGGAGTGTATCCTAAGCGTAGATCAAACCATTAAGATACCATTTCCCATGCCATTGAATTGACTTACGTGTATAAATACATGTATGTACTTACTGAGTTCTGTAGTATCTAGTTGAATACCATTTGTGTGATTAAGAACGTGTTCGGTGAGTTCCTGTTGGGAATATTTACGGTCTATAAGTCCATACTTGAATTTTAGTAAAGCCTATATCACGAGTTATAAATATTATAACCCGACATAACACTGGTGGCAGCGGTGTCTCAATACCGCATACCAACACGAGTGTTCTTAATTTAAAAAAACAAAATCCCGGTATTCAATTGAGTATTTACATTATTCATTATGGCAGCCATTAAGTCTCTTGATATCCCGGCGTTCAAGCCTGAGGATTATGATATTTTCACATATATGGAAATAGTCAAACCGGTCCTGGACATTATGTTCGGAAACGAGGATGCTTCCAAGATACATACTATTGTGGTAAAGTTAGGGAAGTATGCAACTAAAGTGTCAGGGTATGCGCACGATAATATGCCTGGGTTAACCTGGGCGCAGTTTGAGGTATACGTAAAAACCGCAATTAATCCAGCTTTGGGACAATCCATAGCTGACAAAAAGTTTCATGAAGTGAAATATTCAGGAGACTTGGACGGTACTGTTGAGAAATTACAACAGATAGCGTTAACTGCGTTCCCAGAAGAAACCACAGCACAAAGGAAGAAAATTATCTTCAAGACGTTGGTGAGGATTCTACCTGACCCAGTGGCCGACCACTTCTTGATAGTTGAGCCAACGACGTATGACACGGATCTGCCTGTGATCAGAAGAATCATGGCGTTGAGAAAGTCCAGGGAACAAGCAAAAATTGCAGTAATCAGCAGGGTAACCACTCACCCTACTGCAAGTACACCTTCCACCAGTAGTCCAGTAGCTCCTCGACTAGAAGACAAAGTGGAAGAATGGGCCCGGATTCGTCCAGCAGTTGGAAACCATGCTCCGGCCCATGGATGCTTTGGTCGTTGAAAAGATCTTTCAAAGAATTAACGAGGAAAAGTACAAGGACTCCAAGTTGGTGGGCACAGATTCCCTGGATAAAGTCGCGTCAGATTGCTACTATCATTGAAGACGGGACGGCAGGAATCGAAGAAGAAGCAGAGGGGGAAATCAAACAGTATCAGCCTGAAATAATCCAGCCAGATCCACAGGATTTTTAAGCTGCCTCCCCCCCCAAACAAATAGTCGTAACCATGGCGGGGGCTCATGACGGGACATCGGATGAGGGACTTCCGGTGTACGACAAAATAATGCTGAATGGGGTGAAAGTTCGACTCCTCACCGATCTTGCTTATTCCTTCCATTTTTTCGCAAACATAATTTTTTTTTCGGATAAATGCAGTCTTCCTCCATTATACTTTTAAGTGCAAATGATCAAGTTATTCCCAATCTTGGTCAAACTCCCCCTATCTATGTAAACACCCCTCACCCAAATCACGGAGTTAATAATTCCTTCATGATGTATAATCCCAGTGAGTCTAAATACGATGGATATTTAGGTCTCGATCTGTTGATTTCTTTGAGTGCCACTATAAATTGCAGGCACAGGACATTAACTTATGATCCACCTTCCAAACTTGAAAAGAAAAAAAACAACAAGCCCTTGCTAACTTAAAGCAGCTCAAATCCTCACCCTTGCCTACATCCTTTCCCATCATTGCTGCACCCCAAATTCCTGACAATCATCTTCCCACTCAACCACATTTTATCTCTCAAGCTATTATTTCCTCCACTATCACTGTTCCTCCACATCATGAACAATGGGTACCATTAGTCCCCGCCATAAAAGGATATGTCCTTTTGACACCACACCTCCAAAGCCCTTTCAATGGGGTATGCCTAACCGCTCCTAGCCTGCTACCACATCAATTAAATTGCATAAAAATTGCTAATATTTCTGACAAACCAGTCACCTTGCCAAAAGGACTGGCCATTGGCGAACTAGAAATGTATTAAGAAGAATTTTCTGTTCCCACTGATTCTTCTCCTCCATATAAAAACCCCCGTCCTGACATTCCCTCCACTCTCATTCTTGACCAACAAACTGACCTCAGAAACCTCCTTATTTCCTATCAAGATATTTTCGCTAATTCTAGTCGTGATATGGGGAAAACAGACATGTTGCATCACCCCATTCACACGGTAGGGCATCCAATCAAGCAGCCCATCCGTAGAAAAAACCCAATACAGCGACAAGAAGAGGAGAAACAAGTTCAAGATATGCTCGCCACAGGAGTAGTCAAATAATCTACCAGCCCTTGGTCATCTCCGGTTGTACTGGTCCGTTAAAAAGATGGATCAACCCGGTTTTGTATTGACTACAGACAACTTAACACCTTACGAGCGGCCTATGCGGTTTATTTATATGTACCGCACAGCGGGGTGTTTTTAGCCAAAATAGGGCTGTTTACGTGATCATTTTCATGCCTAAATAAGACCCAGAACGTAAAACAAGTACCTATCCCTGAAAGGGCATAAACAGAGCTTTCGAATGACACCATAACGATCCTTGTATGATGGATAGTTTTCTTGCAATAACCGTGCAACGCGAGTGCAAAAAGCAGGTAATTCGGTAGTTTCGGTACATAATTGAGTATGTAGCGAGTGAGAGAGGGAGGAGGGAGCTGAGATTTGTGTCAGTAGGTTCGCCGCGGTGGTCTGGAGCAGTCATACGCTCGCTAGTCTCCTGCCACCACTTGTCTCTCTCTCTCAGCCACATTACGTGCTGAAATTGCCACTCGACCTATGTCGAGCGCCGCCACATAGTCCAGCTTTTTTTAACTCGACTTATGTTGCTCGCCGCTAATTAAGGGTTAATGACGTTACCATCAAGGACGCCTCGCTCCTCCCCAGAATTGATGACTCTCTAGACTCTTTACTTGGAGCTAAATGGTTCACCACTCTGGACTTGCAAGCTGGTTATTGGCAAGTACCGGTATTACCTGAACACCAGCAAAAGACAGCATTCTCCACCAGCCAAGGACGATTGTACGAGTTTACGGTACTGCCCTTTGGTTTATGCAATGGCCCAGCTACTTTCTCCAGGTTGATGGAATCGGTATTGCAAGGACTAAGCTGGGAAACCTGTCTTGCTTACCTAGATGATATTATTGTGTTCGGAAAGACCTGGGCCGAACATTTGCAGAGCTTAAAACAAGTATTTCAGAGAATTAGAGATGCTAGTCTGAAACTCAAACCCTCTAAATGCACTCTAACTAAGACCAAAGTGAACTTTCTCGGACATATTGTATCCGAAGAAGGAATAGCACCCGACCCCAGCAAATTAGAAGCCATCAGTAAAATTACCCCCCCCCCCCTAATAATGTTAAAGGTGTGCGTGCTTTTCTTGGTTTAGCTTCGTACTACAGAAGATTTGTGAAGAATTTTGCCACCATTGCCAAACCTCTACTTGACCTCACTAAGAAAGAAGAACCATTCAAGTGGACAGATCTACGTCTCCAAGCCTTCAATGATCTCAAGAGCAAATTAGTTGCATCTCCGGTAGTGTCATTTCCGGATTACACAAAACCTTTCCGGTTATATACCGATGTATCCCAATTTGGTATTGGGGCCATATTGGGCCAAACTAGAGATTGTAAAGAACATATCATTGCATGTGCCAGTCGCATTCTCAATCCGGCTGAAGTCAATTATCTTGTGACGAGAATGTTTGGTCATGATATGGGTTTTACAATATTTTAAAGCATACCTGGCAGGAGTCAAGGTCACCGTCATCACTGACCACCATGCCCTTCAATGGCTGTGCACGTCAGACACCCAGAATGCCATGACAGTAAGGTGGAGTGAATCTCTAGAGGAATTTGATATGGACATTCTATATCATCCTGGAAAATTGCACACCAATGCAGATGCTCTCTCTCGCCTCCCCATGCATACCTCCAAACCGAACCCTCTACAAGACGAGACACCACAACCAATACTTGCCATTCATCATCAAGATTCATTGACTGACAATCAACAAGATCTTTTGCAAGCTTATCAACGTCAAGAAAAACCAGACTGGATGCCTCGCAAAATATTTAACCAATTAACACAACGCGGTGATAATTTGTTTACAATGGAGGGTAAAATTGTCATCACTCCACAGGCGGCCCTATCAACTATGCAGTCTATACATATGGACAATGGGATTCACCTGGCTCAACGAAAACTTATCACCACATTCCAACAGGTTTATTGGACACCGTCACCTTATGTCACAGCCAAACGCATCACTGAGTCTTGCAAAGCGTGTGCATTAGGAAAGGATAGAACCCGTACAGCTGGTTCATTTGGAAAATTAGTTGCATCTAAGCCATGGCAATTACTGGCTGTGGACGTAATGGGACCTATGGAAGGTAGCCAAGGGTTCAAGAACATCATCACCTTTGTGGACACCTACTCCCAGTACGTCATTGCATGTCCAGCAAAAGAGCATTCGGCCATTGCAGTAGCTGAAGCACTCATCCAGCATGTGTTTCCTTATTTTGGCATACCTGAAGCCATCCATTCTGAAAATTCACCAGAATTCACCAGCCACGTATGGTCTCAGTTATCACTAATGTGTGGGTTTAAAATCAGCCATTCCTCTCCCTACTGCGAGAAGGGAGCACCAAGCTTATGTCTACTACTAAATACGACATAAGAGATAGGCAAAACAAACTGAAATGATTACTGATTACGGATTACTGATATTTACTATAGGATGTAAGGTATCTTAAAATAACCCCCCAGAAATACTTTCTCTAAAGTATCTATTTCTTTTATCCTCCCCTTTTCCCCAGCTAACCTAATCCCACAACGACCCCAATGGAAATACGCCTAACGGCCTTATTGGGCTATCCTTAGTTGGAATTATGCAAAGCTGGTACATGTCATATCTGTAACATACTATGTGGTACCAACTCTGTAAATTGCTAACTGAATAAATATTATTATTATTATTATTATTACTGGCCTCAAGGGAACTCAATCTGTGAAAGAAGCCACAGAACAATTGCAAATCAAATCAGGACCAGAGTGCAACAAATGGAATCCAAGGATTGGCCCAGTCAAGTGAAAATTGTGCAATGGGGGATAAACACCTGCCCTCGAGAAGATGGAATTTCACCCCATGAACGCGTATTTGGAGTTACACCTTTGCTCGCTCCTCCCTCTCCGTCATCTCGCTGCCCCGTATGAGCCCTCTTCCAATTTCGATCAATCAGTGGTACATCCCAAGAAACATCTGCGTCAAATACAATATGTACAAGATCTACAACCTGATGAAACTCCCAAATCCAGCCCTCACTGTGTCGGTGATCTAGTTATGATTGCTCATTTACCTGTACCGTCCAAGCTAAAACCCAGATTTAAAGGGCCTTTTGAATTTTTGTCTGTTCCAAACTGATACCAGGTTACCATGAATTATTTTGGCGAGTCACGCACATACCGTAACAGACATGTCTGTAGATTTCAGCCTATTAATGAGAATATAGTTATGCTTGCTGACTCCATTCAGAATGACATATTACCTGCATCCAATAATCACAATTTGGGATCCACAGAACCTGCAACACCTGACGTCATTCTACCTGTGACACCCCCACTCCGTCAAAGACCACCACCTGACACTCACCCTTTACCACACACAGCCACTCCTCCGGTGCAGCCTCGCCCCCCTCCTCTTGTGTACACACCCATGCCTACTGTACCTACTCACACTGTCTCTGCCCCTCCACAATTGCCTTCTCATCTTCTACCTACCCAACAACCTTTTCCTGTTCCTGCCTCACCATCTATAAGTTTACCTAATTATTCTGAATCATCAGGTACTCTACCTACAACTCCTGTTGTTGCTAACATTCCTTATCTTGTCACTCTACCTGTCCCTACAGCTCCACAAGATTCTTCCTCTCTCCCTACTTCTTTACCTGTTCCTCTTGTTCCACCTACTTCCGCTCCGCATACCTATGCATCTAAACTTAAATCTCCTGCTCCTTCCGTATCTCACTCAACTACTAAACCTTCCACACGACCTCTTCCATTAATAAACAAGAACTTACCTCATACTTCATCTAACACACTTCCTTCTCCTTTACTTCTTCCTAGACATAATATCAACACATGAGTATCACCTTCTTCTAGTTCAGCCTCCTCCCCCTCTCCAACATCATGTGTCAATAAACCCTCTCTAATCCCTACTCAATCTAATCCTACATGTACAAGGTCTGGTCGACGTGTGATACCACCTCAACGATTGGCTCCTACCTTCAGGCCTACCTACATACGGCGGGACCAGCCAAACCTACCATGTCAACTCCACATCTGACCACCCCACCTAGTGCGAGGTCAACATTACCTGTTCGAGCCTCGCCTAACTCCAGACGCACACCTCCACTCACCCCTGCACTGGTCACTACTCCTCCTAAACTGGCAGTGCTCAGACCTTCACCAAGGGCATTTCTTCCTACAGCAACTCCTTCTGCACCTCCAACCACGATGAGATTCAACAGTGTCGTGGTCACCAATGGTAACAAACCTGCACCGGTCAACACTCCTCATCATCTAGTCCAGCTAGCTGTGGAGGTCAAACAACCTCTACACGTCACCATGACCATGGACGTCACCAAGCCTGCCGATGTTCCAACCACTTTATGGCTGCTCACCTAGCAGAATCTGAGCCCTGTCCTTAACAACTACACCACCAGATCCTATGTAATCCAATCGCGAGGTCGCGACTTGTTCTTCGCCGACAGTGCTGAAGTGACGGGATTGGTGAAGGACAGTTGCAGAATTGCTAGTCTGCAGGTAAAGTAGAAGAAGAAGCAAAGAAAGCAGGGACAAAGGGAAACAACACAATTACTCGAGCGACCCCTTCCTTCAGGAGTTTCTCATTTTCTGTGGGACAGGCCACCACCCAAACATCTAGGCCAGTTACCCCAAGAATAGGGAAATTCGGGGAACCAACCACAGCCGTGGTTTCAAACCGTGCCCACCAATCAACAGACAGCATTTCCTCAGTTCCCGGATCTGCAGTACAAAGAAACGATGTTTATGCAAGTAACACATCAACGGCCTGAAGTCTACAGATATAAATGGACTTAGGCAGGAGGGCGAGTTATGACGAACCGGGAGATATCATAACCCTCTCCGAAGAGTAACTAATAGGCGAGCTATAATAAAGTTTGTCTAGGAGTTTAGATTATGGAATAATCCATATAAGCAAGATTGCTCAATTATTAGGTTAAGTAACTACTAACTAGTGCCTAAGTAATAAATAAACTACCTATTATACATGTACCAATATAAACAGCTATTATGTATGTCTACAATAAGTATTAAACCTCACAACTCGATCACAACATATTCACAATATCCCTATTGCGTTGAACTCATGTAAGTGAGAGGCAAGAATTAAATCCACCATTACCTCAAAGAATGAGTGAGCATGTATGCAAATATTCACTGAGGTAGTGCCCCTAACTCTGCAAAGAATGGGACATATGACAGCAGTGGAGGTTTCGCCTAGCCCTTCCCCCTACCCTGAGAGTGTGCTGAAGTACCTGCTAAGTAACTGCTGAAGTCTGGACCCTGAAGTCTTGATTGTGAGACGCCGTTCAACCTGAAGTGCTGCTCCACTGCCCTACATTCCACGTCGGCCAGACTTGCTCTTTACCCTTCCAATTTACCCTAAGTGTCTCTGAATATCTTATGTTGTGATTATTGTTGTCAAGGTATAGGGTAAGATCTGTGATTATTATAGTGCTACGATTCTATATAGATCTGTGTCGAAGATCCTTATTCATTGCATACTGTATGTGTTAATCCTTCTGAATCTTATTCTAATTCATGTGTAGATCTGTGCCTAAGATCTAGTGATCATTTTGCTTAATAACCCTTATAACGTTGTTGTGCATACGTTACATACTCGTGTTAATCAATTCACCTAGCCACGTACTCAGATTTTCCTTGTATATGTTATTCTTTTATGTATATTACACGTTGAGATCGAAGTGTATTTCGTGTACTTATTCCCTTCCTAATAACAACCTGTTACCTAGAACCTACGCTCAATTTCACATTTAAATTATCTCAGTCGCCCCTCATTGATAAGTTTTATAATTAATTATTTATATATATTTGCTTCCCGAGACCCTAATTCTACGCTCGTTTGATTAAACGTTATTGTAATTATTATATGAACTTGTATTAATGTTCATTTGATTATTGATGTAGGTAATTCTGATTCTTCTCGTCTAGGAATTCTAGTCTTGCATAGTTTCTGTTATCTAATTATTCATCATTCGAATACACCGCTTATTAAGGTGAATTCTTCAGAAGACTCTGCTAACTCGTTCAGATATATTGTTGATACCATTGTGAGTATTTCAATTAGTACAACTTTGTCGTGTACGCCCCATTTCTTATAATTAACAAATTGTTTAATTATTCTTTACGCTAACCTTATTCAAGCGTTTCTAAGACATCTGTTAACTACGTTAATGTCGTTAATCAGACTTTATCTTTAATTACGATTAATAGAGATTTTTCTATAGTTAATTCATAATCGTATAATTAATATTAAATCTGAATTCCCCGTCTCGAGTTATTATTATTACATATACTTGATTGGGTAATATATAGTTCAGATCATAAATTACGTAATTCGATCTAAGTAGATATTGTATTGTGAAAAGAATTAATTAGTACTTTGCCATTAAATTCATTGCTTTACCTCAGATACTATGTTTGTAGTCGCACAAACCAGAATTGTATTTTCTGTGAATGCAGTAATTTATATGACCTGAGAAGCTACCTCGTCAAAGATCGCACTAGCCGTGAGAAGTTTAACTAGCTCACGCGCGTGCCCCCACTCCGTGTATATTACTCGAGCCAGCCTCCCGTGTAATTGTCTTTTTAATCTCAATCATTTCATATTCTTTTACTTAGAGAGTTGTATAATATTTCTTTTACTGCAGAATAGTCAACGTTAGACACTCGATCCACATCTTTATTATTATTAAAGGTTGATTCTATAGGTTACGTGTTTAAGATTTAATTGCATATTTCTTACATAAATTATTACCTCAATATGTTCATGCTCAATCTTATTTGATAATTGTTGATCACATGTACTCCATACATTGCCTGATATTTCTCATAATTATCTGGGTAATTCTTCATCCTGATTTACGGGAATATATTCGTGACCTGAATATTGAATTGATTATGCAACGTGCTGAAAGAGCTGGAGTATATCCTAAGCGTAGATCAAACCATTAAGATACCATTTCCCATGCCATTGAATACACTTAGGCCTATGTGTATAACTTACATGTATGTACTTACTGAGTCCTGTAGTACAGTTGGTCTAAGTTCCAGCTGACCCTCCCTCGCTCTGGGGCTCGCAGAATGATCTGGCAATACTGGTGTTGGAAGGAGGTGTGTCTTACAAAGATTAGGATTGGTAGATCTGATTTCGGCTATATCATTGTTAGAACATATACTAAACAAGGGAAAGTAAGCCTATCTCAAATAAAAATGCATACATCGCTATGTATGATCCCGAACATTCACCCAAAGTTCCTAGATTTACTTAAATATTCAAGTTACTATATCCACTGATTGGCAACGCATATAAAACCTGCTGGCTGCCACAACATACTTTACTCGATTTTATAAAAATACATATTTCTGTTTTATTGGGGAATGCTTAATGAAGGCGCATTTAGTCTTCACAACGTGAACATTACATAGTCTAATTTGCAGTAATATACAGGACAGACACAGGTAACACATTGAAGGCAAGTGGTATCCCTGCACCACTACACCAGTATTGCCAGCTAATTCTGCGAGCCCCAGAGCGAAGGTGGGTCAGCTGGAACTTTGACCAACTGTTCCTAGTTGAATACCATTTGTGTGATTAAGAACGTGTTCGGTGTGTTCCTGTTGGGAATATTTACGGTCTATAAGTCCATACTTGGATTTTAGTAAAGACTATAATCATGAGTTATAAATATTATAACCCAACATAACAATATATATATATACTGTTTATATATACTGTATATATATATACATATACAGTACATATATATATATATATATATATACAGTATTTACACTGTATATATATACAGTTTATAGTGAGTTCATTGCTCAATATGTGGCGTTCTGAGAGTAAAGGTCCGAGTCTAGGAGGTGAGACAGAGAAGCACAGGCAGCTTCAGAGATGGGGCTGCTTCGAGCCGTGGGTGGGCAACTAAGCTCCATGCATCCTGCGAAGGCAATATGGCAGGGGCTGGTTGCAGCTAAAAGTGCTTCACATGTCTCACCCCCTAGACTGGAACGAGACCTCACAGGTCTCACCGTTCAATGATTAGCGGTTGAATGTACAGGCTCTCAGCCTATACCCGAGAGGGAGTAGTTGGAATATAGAAGAAAACAAACATTATATATGTATATATATATACCGGTATATACTGTATATATATATACCGGTATATACTGTATATATATATATATATATATATATATATATATACTGTATATATATATATATATATATATATATATATATATATATATATATATATATATATATAATATACTGTATATATATAAATATATATATATATATATGTATACATACATAAATAAATATATAAATAAACATATTAATAGCACATACCCCCTTAAAGGTGATATCACAGCCAAGTTAGGATTGTCCATTTTCGATGAACAAAATGTTTCCTGCAACTTCACTGACATCGGAGACTATAGTGACGACAGAATTATTTGGGTAACAACATGTTATCAACTGGTGTCACAAGAGCACTTTCTCAGGCAAATTTCCACGAGCAAGTTTTTTCTCGTAATATTTTTAGGTTCTTTAATATTGGAATCAGAAAATATGTTGAAGGTAGATTGTATAAGATGACTGAATTCGGATATAACTGATATTTCATAGCTGCCAGAATCCAATTGCTCGAGAAAAATGACAGAAAAATCCCTTGTGTGGCACAACGTTTATATCCTGAGCTTCCAGGCCAGAGTAGTCGATGGAAGATGAAGGAAAGACTCTCGGTTGACCTCGGCTTTGACACAATTTTTCGGATCGCAGAATTTGGCTCGCGTTAATCATTTCACCCTGGAAGTAATTTTTATCATGTAATTTTCCCCGAGTAATGTAGTTCTGATGATGCTGCGGAGAAAATTGTAAGAGTATGATAAAAACCTCCAACGCATCCAAAGTTTTTTATGAAACACCAAATATTTTTAAAAGGTGTTGATTCTTCCCCGAAAGTATGTTTTATGAACTGTTACGAGCTTGACATACACAGAAGGGGAGCGGTGATCCAGTTGTATGGTTATTGAGGTAGTAACCACAAGTATACTCGGGTTCGAAATCCAATGTCTACTGTTGACAAAAAAGAACACGGTTACTGTTTCAAATATATGATAATTATTATAATACTGAACATAACATGTTGTGGTAAGTTGACACGGTGAGGAGCGAGTGAGGAGCATCATCGTGGTGCTTGTACTTTGGGAAGCTAAACATAACTGAGGCAAACACCATCAAATGAAAGAATACCAAACGGTCGTGTTAAATGAACGAATCTAAAAATCACAGTAATACATGACTGGAGTAACAGTTACATAACTATATACAACCATCAAGCCTACACAAAACACACACACACACACACACACACACACACACACACACACACACACACACACCACATGGGTTCATATTCATAATAATGACACTAATCATAGACAAAATATGATGGGTGACACTCATTATGTCAAAGTACAATACATACAATAGTTTGTTTATATACTGTATGTGCATGAAGGTGATAAAAGGCAAAGCTGCCTGCAATAAGTGTCCCCCCCATCCCCAATGTTGCATAATCATAGGCAGCCAAAATCAAGGTATGTTAGAGGATTTCTTTTTGTTCACACTCTCTCCTGTGCCATAATTGTTTTCAGCATTGTGGGTTCTGTTATACTGTCTTGATAACGTAATGCATAAATCCGCGGAATTTTGGTGTGAGTGTCCTAGGTATGAGTCCTTGGAGTGCCACATGTATTTGTTGATTTCATTAATTGAGTTTAGAAGTAAACTTGGTTGTTGAAAAAATATGTATATGTACTAGAATAAAGTCCTGACAACCTCACTTGGATCGTAAGATTCGTGTGGTTAGCGTACCTGTGTACATCTATGTATATTTATCCTGTCTTTGCCAGGTATATATTAATGTCGTCAGCTGAGCTAAATGCCAAAGAGGAAGAATAACACATTCAAATAAATAGGGAGCAAGAAACATAAATTTTACATAAAACAGAATATACATATAAAAATCTCGGGGGAAAAAGTGATGACATATGCAAACATTTGGCGTTCCCAGGAGAAGGAGGAGGAAGAGGAGCTAGGAAGAGAAGGAGGTGCCAGATAATGGGATGAAGGAGAGATCAAAGGGGAGGGGGAAAAGTGCGAGAAGAAGACGGGAAGAAGAGGGAGGAGGAGGAGTAAGAGAAGGTGGATAGAAGAGTGAAGAGCAGAAGGAGAAGGAAGAGCAAGACGAAAATTAACAGAAAAGAAGGCGAAAGAGGAGGAGGAAGAAAATGGGAAAACAGAGGGGGGAGAAAGAGAAGAAGAAGTAGGTAAGGGGAAGCACACAAGATTGACAAACTGCAACAGACCTATTGGTCCTTACGGGGCAGTTTGGATATCAACACTTCTAAGCTACTAAATACTAAGTAGAGAGAAAATATAAGTAAAGCAGCAGAAGGCTCCTCCCCACCCACCACTTAATCCACCTTACGCTGGCGTGTAAGCAATTGAGAAAATATACCATGTAGTATGGAAATACTAAAATGGAATTTCGGATAGGATAGGACGGAAGGAGATAAATTAGCACCCTATGCTAATTATACATCTAAGATCCTGGAGAAAGAAAAACATAGTTTAGGCCATGAAAACGCAGAAATTTAATTTATGTTGCAATCTGTGGCATTTTTTTTTTTTTTTGCAATACTAATTAGAAATATTCTGAAAGAAATAGTTTTAACTGAGGGTTAGTGGCCAAGTATGTATCTAGAAGGTTCCTGAACATCTCGATTGTAGCACAGTTCACAATGTTTGAAAGTAGTTTGTTCCAAAAGTTCACAGCACAGCTGAAGAAGTGTTTTGCTTCAATATAATGAAAGCCATTTCCTATAATTCAGGGTGGCGCAGAATTCAGTTACCCACCTGCCAGACATTGGCAACTCTTAACTCACGTCCACTCTCCAATTCTCAGCAGTCTCTCTCTCTTCGCCACAATGTTGCATCTCTCTCACAATTCTACCCCTATTTCAATAATCAGTGTTCCTCAGAGTTCTCTCAGTGTATACCAGCCCTTCTTCGTAGAGCACGTAGCACCCATCTTGCAACACAATCCCACCCCTAATCTATGCAACTCTCCAACCCAAGAGTGAAACATTATTCTCAGTCTTTCTTCTATTCAACAGCTGAGCTCTGGAACTCTCCTAGAATCAGTCTTTTCCTCTCCCTATGATATAAATTACTTCAAACTACGTGTGTCCATGCATTTTGGCTCAAACACCCCTTGATTTTGGCCGTGTCACTATTTCAACTCCGGGGGAAGCACTCGCTACAGGCAGTTCTGCCTTTTGTCTCCCTCACACACATAGACAAAATAATTATAATGTCTTGGTGGTGTAATGGTTAAGGTGTCAAAAATATGTGTGTGATAACCCCGGTTCGAATCCTGGTGGATCGCACATGTGCTTTCATTAATTTCATTGGAGGTGTTTGGTGTTGTGGTGAAGTTAATAAAAATTAGATTATTAGTAGGTTCAGGGATATTTCGTAGCGAGGCCGGTCTATAAGATCTGTGCCCCATGAATATTCTTTCCTCTCACTTAACCCGGCAAGTGCTGAAAGATTAATAAGAGTTTTACCGTTGCACTGCGGAAAGCCTAATATAATCCAGGTTTTTGAGCGCGTACCAAAACCGCGGGCTTACAGCCAGGCGGCTACAAATTGGTGTGGCTGTAGTACAACTTGGCAACTCTCGATACCACCCCGCCACACGCTCGGCCCGCACTCACTCAAGCGGTACACAAGCACTTGTCATGGAGCCTAGACGTCCCTCATGCTCTCGCCCTGATGACACAACCAGCCCTCCTGGTGGTGTCAGCGGCCGTGGAAGGCAGAGAGTGGCTGCTAAAGACCCGAGCTACCATTACTACGGCACGAGTAGCTCCGAGGACGAGGAACCTGCACGTAAAGCACGTAAAATACGCGCAAGCAGGGGCAGTGCACAGAGGTTATTGTCTTTCGGGGACACTACCACGACCACCCAGGCAACTGCTACCACCACTGCCACCACTACCACCGACACAGGAGGCCGCCCTGGGGCTGCAGGACCTGCGGGGGCCACTGGGAAGACAGGGAAGGGCATGGGTAAAAAAACTTTTACCTCTGCCACTACCACCACCACCACCAGCCGCCCCTGCCGCCTCCGCCCCTGCCGGCCCTTCTGCCCCTGCCCCTGCCCCTGCCAAAGGGAAGGAAGGGACAAAGGGCAAGGCGACAAAGGCGACAGGGACCACCATAATATTGCCATCCAGGACCTCTGCTGGCCCTGCCGACGCCGCCCCTGCCGGCCCTTCTGCCCCTGCCCCTGCCCCTGCCAAAGGGAAGAAAGGGACGAAGGGCAAGGCGACAAAGGCGACAGGGACAACCATAATATTGCCATCCAGGACCTCTGCTGGCCCTGCCGACGCTGCCCTAACATTCAGCTGACTGCCGTGGCTGGCCTTGGACAGCAACACACAAACTTCCCTCCCCCCCACCCTCCCTCTCACCCACCCCAACTCTCCCCTAAACACATTCATAAGGCTTATATATCGCATAATTGGTCTATATGCGGTATATTCATTGTTATATGGGTCGCCTACATACGTACACGTACTTTACATATAGCATGACAGTGCTGAAAATATGATATATACGTGATATTACAGCCAACAGACCCTGCACAACTTGGCAACTCTCGATACCACCCCGCCACACGTTCGGCCCGTGCTCACTCAAGCGGTACACAAGCACTTGTCTCCCGCGTAAACTCTCTCACCTCAGTTCCCGCCTCTAAACTCTCATAATTCGCTTATATGTCGCATATTTGGTCTATATGCGGCATATTCCTTAGTATATGGGTGGCCTACATACGTACACATACGTACATATATGTACACATACTCTACATAGCATAAAAGTGCTCAAAATAGGATACATATGCAACATTACGCCCTAATCCGCCCTCCCCTCCCTCTACTCCTACCCCTGGGCGCGCGGATATTCACCCGGGAAATCTTGCCGCGCGATGCCATTTGCTCCACTTTTTTCAACTACGGACCGCCCCCTCCACCACACCCAGACATTTTTGGGGGAGTCAAATATATATGGCTCGATGCGCGCGAACATTCCTTACACGTTGATGTACTTTTCATCGATATTTGCAAGGGGCGCCCAAATCGTCATACCTCCGCACAGGGGTGCCTGTATACTATAGGGGGTGCGCAGCGGAGAGGTTAAACATTAGGCTACCATGGTGCGGTGGGAGTATGAACATGATTAGATTAATATCCAGTATTCGAGAATGGATAATAAGTCGTAGACATGTGCATAAACCTTTAACCGTCTTGGTGGTGTAATGGTTAAGGTGTCAAAAGTCTGTGTGTGATAACCCAGGTTCGAATCCTGGTGGATCGCACATATGCTTTCATTAATTTCATTGGAGGTGTTTGGTGTTGTGGTGAAGTTAATAAAAAATAAAATATAATATATATATATATTATAAAATATAAATATATATTGTTACGACCGGGACTCGTATAAAACAAGGGCTCTTAATCATTGGACTAGAAAGGCACACAGCCACAACGGTAACACTAGATCCAACCCTCGAACTTATAATGCCGGCGCACAAAAACACCTATACCCTCCAGAGTTAAATCTGCGATTGCGGGGTATCCACTAACTCGGTATAAATGCACTACTACTACAGGCTGATGACCTCTGATACAGCCTGATCACAACAACATACAATTACGTTAATAATGTATACAAGGAAAAAGATAGAGAGCTTAATTAAATCACTGGAATGATTTAATGCAAACAATAAGAAGGTATAATTAAAGTTACTCTAAACAATAATAAACTGTCACTCCTATATTAAAGAAAGTGAATGAAAGTCCTAAAGCATCGAACAGGAATCTTCTGAAGAAAGTCGGATGCTGCTTTAAGATGATCGAATCGGATTTTGAACTGTTATATAAAGCAGGAACAAGAAATGACAAGTGTAGGGACATACAGTGTTAACTGGCACGGGAATAACGATAAATGCGCAATAGTATTATCTCCAACAACAAAAGAAGTACTTCCTCAGGCAACACAAAAGCCTGCTCAGGTTGTGCAACTCAACAACAACCAAGGCTTACAATCAACGTGAATAAAACTGCTGCATACATAACATAAGAGTTTATAATCCTAATCGGGTGTCTGCTAGGCGAATAAAGTCTAGCTGGGATGTCGTAGGCTAGGAATCAATGGCTGAGCAAGCGGCTCGTAGCCTAGCGAGGTCCTTAAGACTGTACGGCCAAATTACGTTAAATGACGGGGTGCTCTCTTAAGAGATCCAGATCGCTAGTATCTGGTTCTCTCCTGGCGACCCTCTTCAAGTCAAAGCAAAACGAGTTAGCACAGTGTTGGGTGGCAGAGGCAAAAGCCCTCACTCGCAACACAGTGCTAAACTCACAAGGTACACAGTCAGAAAGACAATCTAGGCTTCCCACGTATCCGTTGCGATTGTACAAGTTCAACATAACCTGGTACACATCGGAAATCACAACATCAATAGCCTCACCCCAGTCTAGCATTAAATAGCCCAGCAGACAACCAAGAAATAGGTAGGGAGACACCGCGACTGTGTCGAACCTCTACAGACAAAATGTTAACCCCTCCAAAATGTCTAACTAAACATGAAATATCTGAGAGCTTCAGCATATAATACGATGGCCGATATATGAAATCGTGCAGAACCAAAGGGGAGTTATGATATTAAATAGATTAGAAGAATAAGAGGTAAGAAGTTGAGAGAGAGAGAAAGTGTTCTATAGGTAGAAGTCGGGGACATGTGGCAAGGGAGGTGTGAAGGGTATGCTGGTCAGGCAAGCTCTGAGGAAGGTAGCTCCTCGGGACCCTCAGGATCACACAAAGGCATGGTGGTCGGACAATCACAGGCCGATACGTCACAAGGCAGCAAGCCTCCAGAAGGCGCCACGAACCACCAGCCAATCAAAACCGAGAGAAAGACCACGCAGGCGAGCAACTCCTCCGGGAGGGAGGAGGGAGGAGGAAATCAACACTCACTGCCTCCACGCCGCTCGCTCGCTCTTTCTCTCTCAACTTCACTACAATACATCCTATGTTCTACTCATGATATAAAATGCTTCCTGTTGTCACAGACGAAAATAAAGACCACCACGGGACTGTCTGTAACAACACGAACACTATGAAAGAAAGAACAACATTCTCTGATAACTGTAGCTCATTTCACTGCCCTGGCGAACGCTAGTGGCTACCGGGAGGCGATTCTGCCAACGCTGGTAGGCGTCACAATATATACAGTATATATATATATATATATATATATATATATATATATATATATACTGAGAATGAAGGCAAGCTTCAGGCTATCTATCTTTGGGGGGGGGGGAGTCCATCCCCTTTCCCCTCGGAGGGTGATGGGACTAAAATATTTAGCTTCAGACCTGTTCTGGCACCTTTTTAGTATGCATGCCTAGTATGGGCTCTCCATCTTGAAAACTGAGGGAGTTGCCTCCCCCCCTCTGCTTAAAACCTATTCTGGTACCACCTTAGTATGTATGCCAAGTATGGGCTTCCCCGCTTAAGACCTATTCTGGCACCCCCTTAGTATGCATGCCAAGTATGGGCTCTCCATCTCTGTCCTCCTCCCCCCGGGGGTTGAGGGGACAAAAAACAAAATTGCTTAAAATCTGTAATGGCACCCCCCTAGTATGCATGCCAAGTATGGGCTCTCCATCTTGAATACTGAGGGAGGGGGGGGGGTCTCCCCTTCCTCCCACTTAAAACCTATTCTGGCACCCCCTTATTATGCATGCCAAATATGGGGGTTCCATCTACACACCCCTCCCTCTGGGGGGTGAGGGGACAACATTTGTTTTGTTTAAAACCTGTTATGGCACTCACTTAGTATGCATGCCAAGTATAGGCTCTCCATCTTGAAAACTAAGGGAGAAGTTTGTGAACAAACAGACAGAGAGTGCCCTACGTCTTTTGGTTATTATTCTAGCTATATTTAGAGGATATTGTGCAGCTTAAGAAGGATATGTGGTAGTAAAAAGGGATAAGTGAGATAGATCAAAACCTATGAATTGCTTGCTGGAGGCCCTTTGACACAAAATAAAATTGTCTAATAGTAGCCAGATTAAAGTTAAGAAGACGTTGCCGGTACAGAAGGTGTTAAAGTAGTTATACAGAAAGAAGGGGCTATTTATGGCAATATGTAACTGTTATGGATTATCTATATTATAATACACAAACAAAACAAGTGCAGGAAAGGCAAAGAGGGCCATACAGTATTTCGGGTGAGTGGGGATAGGGAGAGAGTTGGGGGAAGGGGGGTAAAGGGAGGGAAGTACTTGGGGAGTGAGGGATTCTGGTGGTTTAAGTAGGGATGACAACATTACCGGCTACTCCGCTACCTGGGAGACTGGTGGGAGGGAGTAACCTGTGACACTTCTTAACCCCTCTTTGGCGGCACCCGCCTTAAGTCGGTTAGAGAACCAAGGCCTAAAAAGCGGGGCCCGCCTTATGTCGTATGCGATTTTTAGCACATAATCGGCTCTGAGAGAGAGTCCGAGCGGTGGGAGGAGCGCGGGTGGGCTCTGACCGTTTGGCATGGACCCAGTCCCGCCACTGACGGTTACATCACATCCCACCACATTCCTGGTCCCGCAATACAGGGCAAAAACTGACGAAATTACTGTATTTTAGGGATTTTCCCTTTGTGTTGCACGATCGTTGCAAGAGAACCCTTGGTCGTACAAGGATAGTTCAGGAGTCATTGGAAAGCTCAATTATCGCCCTTTCACGGATACATAATTGTATTATGCTCTGGCTCTTCTTTATGCATGAAAAAGAGCATGGAATGAAGCTCGTTTAGGGTAAAACTACCAGCTGGGCAGGTAGTAGCGTTATAAAACTAGCCGCTCGTTGAGTGTTAAGAAGATAGCTGTACATTGTGTTTCACGGGAAAGAGTACCGGAAATTGCGTTCACGGAGACATTATGGAAGTGATAAATCGGCACCAACAGTTCTAGACTAGTATGCATCGGTTCTAATAACAGAACACGTAAATATGAAACATTTTCCATATATACTGTAGGTACACTCACTCATAAAAGAAAGAAACTCCCTGAGCGAGAGATTAATTAGTTAGTTAAAATAAAACTTCGGAGGCTATCAACCCTATTGGATTATTAAGCCAGCACACTGAAAGCCAATAATAACTTCAGGACTGGAGCCCCTTTTCGAGACCTCCACTCCCTTGTGATAGATCTAACGGCTCACGCTATACGGTTCTGGCCCTAAACCATAGACGTCACTAAAGTGAGGGGTGACTATGGATAGTGGGAGGGAGTTGGGAGTTGATAAATATGAACGAAGCAATGCTTCACTTCACATTGAAATAGTGTTGCTAATGCTCTTTATCTCTCTCTCTCTCTCTCTATATATATATATATATATATATATATATATATTAAAATTTAGTACGGACTGTCTAGTACGGACCGCAAGGTTTGAGCAGTCTGTAACAATATAACTATGGGTACATTTTGATCATGTGAAAGCCAAGAGTGTAAACACATACCGAATATATATATATATTTCATGTTTTCTTTGATATACGGTGTTGTTTTACAGTAAGAACTGAAGGAAACTAGTATTTACCCATTATCTAACAATCTATAGGCTAAACATGGCCCCCACTTGTCCCACTTGTGGGGAAGCCTATGAAGATCAAGGAAAATATAGGGTTAAAGAGGATAAAATGGGAAAAATAAGTTCTATTTAGCAATAACCATTTGCCGTGGGATACATAATTAGTTGAAGAGGGGATGGGGACTTGGTCGATCCGAACCATATGGCTTGGGCACCAACAGGCATAGAGAGGCCTATGGGCTGTAGGAGGGCTCGACCAGGTTATCTAGCAAGTACTGCACCGCTTCTTGGAGGTGTTGACACTTCTCAGGATTGACTCTGTATGGAGACTGTTTAATAGGTTTAGCATCATCTATAAGAGTTATATCATGTTCAATGAGAGTACATTTTCCTGGATGGTCTCGGCAGATGAACGGGTACTTCTGTAGGATAAGGCTCAGATCTTGTTTTTGAGATTGGTCAAGACGTATCAGCTTCTCCTCTAATTATTGTAAAGCTAGAGAGTTACCTAGATCAAATCCTGTTAGATTTACAGACTCATAGGCAGACGTATACAGAGGTTAAAATAATAGAGAGTACCTTTTTAGGTGGCTTTCCATGAACATTTGCTTTATCTGAAGTAATTTCATCTACATTTGATATAACTGTGCAGTCTGGGGCTTTGAATGTCTGGAGAGATACTTCTTAATCAGATTAATATGCACTTTATTTGTTTTGCGCCTTCTGCTAGGCGTGGTAATGATGTAGTTTACTCATTAAGCTTTTCTTTAACCCCTACTGTACCAGAGGGTATTACAATGTACCCTCCAGTACCAAGCAATTTGGCCGAAAAGGTTTCAAATTTGAGAGAGAACACCCTTCCACCTCAAAAGATGGAAGAATACTGCCTCTCCTAGCCTGTAAGAGCTTGGATATAAGTTGAGAAGTGTTGCCAAGGTCTTAAAGCAGTGCTCAAATGTCTTGGTACCAAGCATCGATCGATACAGGCTGTTAAAAGGGCCGCATATTACGGACGGGCGTTGTCCGTCGCTGGTACTGACGAGTGACTTTTTCACTGTTGGCCAATGTACATCGCTGGGACAGTAGGTGTTAATGACATAAGTTCCTGAATATTTTGCACTCAGTGGACTACTTTCAATGAGAAAAAACACGAAAACCTCCTCACCGACAATGAAGTGTCTGATTTTACTTTTCTTATCATAGTTTGCTCTCTTCTTTGATTGATTGGCCTTTAGATTAGCTTTAGCAATTTCATGAACTTTTGATAGAGTTTCCCTCAACTTTTCCATATACTGAGAGACAGTACGAGACTTGTCTGAGGGCTTTGGATCAAACCAGTTTTCTCGCAAAACCCTCAGAGGACCTCTCACCTCTCCCAAATAGTAGCGCAAATGGGGAGAAACCTAGTGATTCTTATTTGCTATCTCTGATTGCAAATAAAAGCAGGGGCATACCTTCATCCCAGTCTGCCTTCGTTTCAAGACAAAACTTGCGAATCATCTGCTTCAATGTCTGATGAAATCTTTCAAGTGCTCCCTGGGACTCGGAATGGTATGGCGTATATTGATACTGCTCGATTCCCAGTTCCTTCATCACTCTAGAAAAAAGTTCCGATGAAAAATTTGTCCCTTGGTCAGACTAGATTACTTTTGGGATTTCAAAGTGTGTAAATAACTTTACCAATGATTTACTGATAGCCATTGCCTGCAGATTTCTAAGAGGTATAGCCTCAGGAAACCTAGTTGTAGCACACGTAACTCTTAAACAAAATACAATGTACTAAGTTCTTATTAACCCGAGAAGTGCGATAGAACTCACAGAAGTATGTGTACAGCGAATGCGATAGGCCTCAGAAAGACCATGAAAAAAAAATAAAAAAATGCCCAAGGGGCTCTCAAACCAAGGAAATATGTCATTAATTGATAGAATTCCTCTCTAGTACTTCCTACGACTCATTCAGATGTTACTCACCCCCACCCCTTCAACCTCCTTCCCCCTCTTTTTCCCCCTTCCCCCCCTCCTCAATTATCACCTATTTGTCCTCTTATTTTCATAATGTTTTGGTTATTTTTTGCGCGAATTTCTCTCCCGCGGTTACTGAGTACAAGTGAGTTACATAAAATACCCGCTCGCTTCAGTATGGCGAGAGAGATCGAAGAGAGAGGATGTATGTCTCACCGCCTCCCGCTTGAGGATACGACCGGGCGGCGAATATTTACGTTTTTGACCACCCAAATACTTTCCCCACTTAGTGTATCACTCTTCAAGGTTCATAATTATGTTCATCATATTAGTAAAATAAAAGCTCATGGAACATAAATTAAGCTTTATATGGTAGATATAACAAATTATGTCAGAATATTGGGTAATTAATTGGCATATAACTACGTTCGCCACAGGCCATAGCTGCAGGCGTGCTTGTAGGGTTGAGCATTCACGTAGACTCTTAAGTGTCAAAATGGTTCAATAAAAAGTGTACCTCCTTACATTGTCGATGTTTGGGCACCACGATGTAATAGTCTTTCCTTAATGCTGGAAGTTTGCTCTTATTCAACCTGTCCTAAAGAAGGGTGACCGCTCTCAGCCCTCCAACTATCGTCCAATTGCTCTCATTTCTCGGATCTCTAAAGTTTTTGAAACTATTCTTGCTTCAACATTTCTTAAACATTTATCTTCCCATATTCTACTTTCAGATCGCCAGTACGGTTTCCTTAAGGGATGCTCTACTGGTGATCTTCTTGCCTATCTTACTAACTCTTGGTCATCCTCTTTTCGGGACTGCGGTGAGACTTTTTCTATGGCTCTAGACATATCGAAAGCCTTCGATTGAGTCTGGCACAAATCTTTAATTTCCAAACTACCCTCCTTCGGTTTTTATCCTTCTAACTGTGCCTTTGTCTCTAATTTCCTTTCAGACCGCTCCATAGCTGCAGTTGTGGACGGCCATCGTTCACCTCATCAACCTATCAACTCTGGTGTTCCTCAGGGTTCTGTCCTGTCTTCAATTCTCTTTCTAAAATTGATCAATGATCTCCTTAACTGTACCTCTAGTCCTATCCACTCATATGCTGATGACTCTACCTTACACTATTCAACTAGTTTTTCCCATCAACCCAGCATGCAGGCACTCCTAATCAAACGTGGCGAGGACATAGAATGCGTATCATCTGATCTATCAATTATTTCTGATTGGGGCAGAGAAAATCTTGTTACTTTCAACGCCTCCAAGACCCAGTTTCTCCCTCTATCTCTCCATCACAATCTTCCACAAGACTATCAACTACACTTCAACAACACACAACTCAACCTTTCATCTTCTCTCAACATTCTAGGTGTATCTTTTTCATCTAACCTTCCCAAAAGTTAGGTGCGCTCAACCGTCTCTGTGGGTTCTTCATCCCCACACAGCTTCTTGCTCTGTATCAGGACACAGTCCCTGTATTGAATATTGTTCGCATGTGTGGGGAGGCTCCACCCATACCACACTTCTCTAATGAGTAGAATCCAAAGCATTTCGCCTCATCAACTCGCCTCTTCATACTAGTTCCCTACAATCTCTTTCTACACGCCGCAATATTGCATCTCTTTCACTCTTCTATCGCTATTACAACAACCAGTGTTCTTCAGAGCTCTCTCAGTGTACACCCCCTCCCTTGCGGCTAGTGTGAGGCACCCTCCTTTCAACACAGTCTCACTCCTATTCTGTCCAGCTATTCAACCTAAGAATTGGCAAATTTTCGCAGTCTTCTTCAACTCAACAAGTGAACTCAAGAACTCTCTCCCTCAATCAATCTGTCCTTCATCCTATGAATTATACTAATTTAAACTTTGTGTGTCCAGGCATTTTGACTCCAACGTCCCTTGAATTTGGCTCTGTCACTCTTTTACTTTGGGGGAGACACACGCTAGCTATGGGCAACCTGCCTTTGTCTCCTCCATACACATAGAAAAACACAAATTGTATAGGTCAGGTGAAGGCATCGAGGGATATATATATATATACAGTATATATATATATATATATATATATATAGATTTTGGGCACTTAAACCTCCATATCAAAAGGAAAAGAATTGACAGGGCGCCAGGCAACATCTTTATTTTTCAAATTTTCGGCTAACCTTAAGCCATCATCAGGAACAACATTCCCTAAAAATAAGTAATATACTATTAGAACAACGCAATTTGTAAAAAATAGGGTAATGATTATCGAATCTATAAAAGGTTAAACTTACTAAATATAAACAATCCTATATTAATGTCTCACTATATATAAAATTAAAATTCATATACTAACCATGTAAAACCAGTGAAGATACAGAAAAGCAAAATAAAGACCATCACAATTGAACCATAACACATATTTTAACCTTTGAATACAAACATTGTTTCCATAAACTCAAAAACAAGTCACAACACAGGCTAATACCATACAACGGATCAAGAAACGATCTCCCAATTTATCTAACACCATTGATTTATCAGTAAGGATAACTAGTAATTAACTTACATAACCCTGACCAAAAATCCAAACACAAATAATACTCTTAGTCAAAAACATGAAAACACTAATAAACTAAGCCTAAATCAATCCTATAATTATATCATAGCAATACGAGACTGAAATTCAACCCAATCTAGAGATTTAACACAAAAAAACCACATCACTCCCAATGACAAAAGGCAAAAATATTTATGTTTAAACCCATCATTATACTTGACTTACCCAGAAAAGAGTTCTCATCAGCACCAGGAACAAGAGAGAACTGAGGAACCTGAAACGAGAAGCGGCTAAAATAAACTCCCATGAAACAATTTCCCAAACAAATGAACCACTAACCATGTTGAACAAACCCTTGAAATTTGACCAAACATATATTTATGAACCACTATTTGCAAGATTGATTTCAGGATTCAGTTTACTAATTAACAACTTCTCACCAATCAATGCATCAGACTGGCTACCCAACCTAGAGACTATCTCAAAATCACCCACACTAAAGAGATGATCCTCTTCACGCGAATGATTTCGAATAGCCGAAAACGCCATAGCCTGTAAAAACTTTCCCGATCGGTAGCTCCTACCCAGGTGTTCAAATATCCTAATTTTGAAGGAACGACTAGTGCATCCCAAATACCTAGCCTCACAGCTAGGACATCCTTCAAAATTAGGATATTTGAACACCTGGGTAGGAGCTACCGATCGGGAAAGTTTTTACAGGCTATGGCGTTTTCGGCTATTCGAAACCATTCGCGTGAAGAGGATCATCTCTTTAGTGTGGGTGATTTTGAGATAGTCTCTAGGTTGGGTAGCCAGTCTGATGCATTGATTGGTGAGAAGTTGTTAATTAGTAAACTGAATCCTGAAATCAATCTTGCAAATAGTGGTTCATAAATATATGTTTGGTCAAATTTCAAGGGTTTGTTCAACATGGTTAGTGGTCATTTGTTTGGGAAATTGTTTCATGGGAGTTTATTTTAGCCGCTTCTCGGTTCAGGTTCCTCAGTTCTCTCTTGTTCCTGGTGCTGATGAGAACTCTTTTCTGGGTAAGTCAAGTATAATGATGGGTTTAAAAATCAATATTTTTGCTTTTGTCATTGGGAGTGATGTGTTTTTTGTGTTAAATCTCTAGATTGGGTTGAATTTCAGTCTCGTATTGCTATGATATGTAAGATTGATTTAGGCTTAGTTTATTAGTGTTTTCATGTTTTTGACTAAGAGTATTATTTGTGTTTGGATTTTTGGTCAGGGGTTATGTAAGTTAATTACTAGTTATCCTTACTGATAAATCAATGGTGTTAGATAAATTGGGAGATCGTTTCTTGATCCGTTGTATGGTATTAGCCTGTGTTGTGACTTTGTTTTGAGTTTATGGAAACAATGTTTGTATTCAAAGGTTAAAATATGTGTATGGTTCATTGTGATGGTCTTTATTTTTGCTTTTCGATATCTTCACTGGTTTTCCTGGTTAGTGTATGAATTTTAATTTTATATATAGTGAGACATTAATATAGGATTGTTTATATTTAGTAAGTTTAACCTTTTATAGATTCGATAATCATTACCCTATTTTTTACAAATTGCGTTGTTCTAATAGTATATTACTTATTTTTAGGGAATGTTGTTCCTGATGATGGCTTAAGGTTAGCCGAAAATTTGAAAAATAAAGATGTTGCCTGGCGCCCTGTCAATTCTTTTCCTTTTTATATATATATATATATATATATATATATATATATATATATATATATATATACTAACAGGGGTACCCGGCGTTGCCCGGGTAATCACCATAATCACCATCACTACTACCACCACTACTACTACCATAATCACCATCATAAATCACTACTACCACAATCGTCACAATACTACTACTACCATAATCACCGGCCTCGACCTCCCTGTGCCTCATTGATTTTGGATCTGACCTCATCCGTACTCCCATTTTGGGGGGCTGCGAACAACTTTCGTTCCATACACCTTTTCGATCGGAGGCCTCCTTCTGCCCCAAACGGCAATTTTGTTCAATTTGTTTTCAATTTCGGCCTCGAAACGACCTCCGATCGTGGCCTCGCCCCCTCTATGACCTGATCCAGGTCAATTGACACCCACATGCAAAGTTTCAGCTCCCCAGGTCCAAAACTGCGGCCGCCTATTAAGAACACACAAACAGACAAACAGACACACAAACTGATATAATTACTTTAATATATACTAGCAGGGGTACCCGGCGTTGCCCGGATAATCACCATAATCACCATCACTACTACCACCACTACTACTACCATAATTACCATCATCAATCACTACTACCACAATCATCACAATACTACTACTACCATAATCACCGGCCTCAACCTCCCTGTGCCTCATTAAACGGCGACCTCGATTTCGGCCGCTAAATTACCTCCGATTTTGGATCTGACCTCATCAGTACTCCCATATTTTGGGGGGCTGCGAACGACTTTCGTTCCATACACCTTTTCGATCGGAGGCCTCCTTCTGCCCCAAACGGCAATTTTTTTCATTTTTTTCTTCAAAAATCAATAAATTTTGGCCTCGAAACGACCTCCGATCGTGACCTCGCCCCCTCTATGACCTGACCCAGGTCATTTGACACCCACATGCAAAGTTTCAGCTCGCCAGGTCCAAAACTGCGGCCGCCTATTAACCCTCTCACGTTCATGACGCAATGTTGAGCCTATTAGGGATACTTTAAAGCCTTTATTACCATCAGGGGTATTTAGAAACCTTTAGTTTAGTTACTTTAACCTCTGCAGTTGTCTTTGAGTTAGCTGTGGGCAGAAAACTAATTTTGGAGAGGAAATTATAAGAGTGAGAACACTCTATTTCTTATTGCTAATCTGGCAACCTCTGCGTCATATGGTCGTGAGAGGGTTAAGAACACACACACACACACAGACAACCGAAAATATTATATAGATAATATATATATATATATATATATATATATATACAGTATATATAAAGAGAGAGAGAGAGAGAGAGAGAGAGAGAGAGAGAGAGAGAGAGAGAGAGAGAGAGAGAGATAACTTGAAACAGACTAAGGTTCCCTTATCTTGTCTCGAATACGTGTCTGTTTGGCGGCATTACCATACTCACACACACACACAAACACACACAAACACACACTCTCTCTCTCTCTCATTGGTGTATCATTATAATGGTTTGTGAGTGTAGTACCCTAGAATATCTCTATGGTATATGTAACATTCAATCATTCCTCCAACACATTATATAATTATGTTTGATAATGTAGAATAAGCAGCAAATGCTATTTGGTGTTTCATTAGAATAGTTCGTTTGGAAAACAAGAACACTATTATTCATAATACCTTATTTTCTTTGATAAACCTATTTTATTTT
The DNA here is from genome assembly GCA_032716605.1 of Paralithodes platypus. Classification (NCBI taxonomy): domain Eukaryota; kingdom Metazoa; phylum Arthropoda; class Malacostraca; order Decapoda; family Lithodidae; genus Paralithodes; species Paralithodes platypus. The sequence continues at coordinate 17,074,298 of CM064541.1, forward strand.
ATTTTTTGTATAGTATAGTCATTAACTAAATATGATCTTCAGTTGAATGATTGAGAAAGTTGAAGGCTTGTTTATCTTAAATTGTATTAATATATTTTAAAGGACTACACAGAAAATGAGAAACATAAACAGAAAAAGATATGTGGAAAAGGTGGTATAATGTCAATACATAAGGGAAAAGGTTTAACAAAAAATAATTGACTACAAATATTACTATAACTAGGATATACAATAGATGATTACAAATTTGATAAATACATAATTAAATAAGCACATATTGAGGAAGATAAACATGAAAAGCAAGTATGTTCGGAAACAAATTAAATACAGAAAATAGAGAAAGTGTTGGTATGAAAAATGGCAAAATAAAAATAAGTGAACTGAAAAGGCAACAAGAAAGAAATCCAACAGTGAACGCAAAATACCAAGGGAGGAAGAACAACAGTACATGGAAGTAGGAAGGCATGTTGACAAGCGGAAGAGAGAGATATGCACATAGATATACATAAAGGCCGCGTCATACAGAAGTCGAACCCACCCGAACGCGGCCGAAGATAATTCAAAATTCAAATTTCAGCCGGTTCAGGTCGATTCTGATTAATTCTGGTAACGCTTCGGCTGATTCTGGGGACGTGCTTGGGATGTTCTGGGCTTGAGTCGAATCATCTGTGGAATCTGCCAAACGTTAGTGCATGCGTTAACTTTTGGGGATGAATCTAGTCAAAAAACCGTTACAAAACTATCGGATTATGATCTAGTTACGTTCCAGTTACATGCGGATATATTCGAGGCATATTCGGGTTACATTCAACCTATTTGGGTCCTGCTCGGTTGTATTTTGAATTGATGATGATGCCTCGAATGACCCGAACAAGGGTCGAATGTAGCTCGATGATATTCGATAGTACCACGAAGGAAACTCGATGATAACCCAAGACTATTACGATGAATCTTTCATAAAGTCGAATGTAACCCAACCGAGAGTCGGATAAAACCAGAATAACAAGATGAAAACCAGATATTGACCCGTATATTCCTGTCTGCTTGGCCGATTTATCGGGTTTTGACTTGATATTGACCCAACTATGACCAGAAAAGGCAGAATAACAGACAATGGAAAGTCGATGCTCACTCGAATAACAGTCGAATATCACCCGATGCATCTGTTCATTCATTGTCTATGCTGGCTCGCTATCGCTCGCCAGGAAGAAATCGACACCTGGATGGGGATAAACGTCTTAAAACAGTTGGCTGAATGGGGCCGAATGGATACAAGCCAGGGAAAGAGAGAAACGGAGAGAGAGATAAAAAAAAAAGCTGGTGACCCCCCCTTAAGAATTTTGACGTGTTTTTTTAGAACAGGGTATAAGCACATCAATCAATCAAAGAAGGACTACGAGGGGATGGCTCATAGCCGCACTCACCCTCTAACTCCACTCTTTGGGGTTGTTTACTGCTAAAACTAAAAGCGCATGGAATACAAGACGGTGTGTTGAAATGGATAGAAAATTGGCTCAGCGACAGAAAGCAAAGAGTAGTCATAAACGGTAAGGCATCTAAATGGACCAATGTAAGTAGCGGGGTACCCCAGGGATCGGTACTAGGACCAATTCTCTTTCTAATTTACATCAACGACATAGATGAGGGTCTCACCTGTACAATCTCAAAATTTGCTGACGATACAAAAATTGCAAATAGCGTACTCTCAAAAGAACAAGTTGACAACATGCAACACAATCTAGATAAATTGTCATGTTGGGCCCAAATTTGGCAAATGAGTTTCAATGCGGATAAATGTAAAATACTACATATCGGATACCTAAATGAGAAAGCAAACTATTCGATGAATGGCACTCAGCTTAAGAATGTAAACAGAGAAACCGATCTGGGAGTAACAATATTGAGTAACCTAAAACCGAGTCAACAATGTTCAGAAGTTGTTAAGAAGGCAAACAAAATAATTGGCTTTATAGGCAGGTCATTTGAGCATAAATCCAAAGAAGTTATCCTAACCCTTTACAATTCCTTAGTCCGCCCTCTTCTGGAATACTGCGTTCAATCCTGGTGCCCTTATTACCAAAAAGATATAAACAAGCTAGAACGAGTTCAACGTAGAGTTACCAAAATGATACCTAGCCTAAAGAACAAACCATATGAAGAGCGTCTTAGAGAATTAAATCTATTTCCTTTAACCCAGCGCAGATTAAGAGGTGACTTAATTCAAGTGTTCAAAATCATCAAAGGAATCGACAATATGAACTGTAGTAAGTACTTCACTATCGACCAATCTAATTACACGCGGGAAAATGGTTGCAAAATTATTGGTAAATCTTTTGACTCACACGAATCTAAGAATTTCTTCTTCAATCGAGTTGTCAACTTGTGGAATGGGCTTCCCCGAGAAGTTATAGACTGCAGCACCGTTGATTCATTTAAACTCCGCCTAAACAAATATCTCGCATCAAACCCGCGACTGACTGCGGTTGTAAATAAATAACTTTATTTTATCATCCCCTCAGTTACTAATCCATATGTCCCCTACAAACTTCCTAATCCTGCCACGGACATTAGTTCCAGGGCAGTAGTTCCCTTTCCAATGTTCCCTTATCCACTCTAAACCACTGTTTGGACACTTGATCCTCAGTGTTTTGGAGGACAAGCAGCCTAGAAGGGTCACTAGATCTGTTGTTGCTTGATTTTCTTTGTACTCCTTTGTACATACAAATAAAAACAAATGTCAGGATGGCACGGAGCCGCACTCACCCTCTAACTCCACTCCTTGGGGTTGTTTAAATACAAATACATACAAATACAAATAATTATATGCCGTTGTCCTGTTTCCGTTTGATTAGAGGGCCCGCAGTGAATACATTTAGCGAGCGTATTAATACCGCTAGACTACTGGGTTTTTTGTAGCAGAACCGCACGTAATCCGCCTCCATGCATAACGATTGTCCATGAACGCTGCTTCATGTTTGGTCAGAACTGTTTTATTGGGGGGGATTTGCATTCTTCCTCCCAAACACACACACACACAAACACACACACATAAATATAAGTAGATAGTTCATTGACCACGAATTTGTTACAGCGTCGTTACACACACACACACACACACACACACTACAAGAGATAAATTCTAAGCTGAGTACATTGTTGATTTCGTGTGTGCAATGTAGAATATATTGGTTGTAGCAAAACTAGTCTACATATTATGAATAGTATTTTTAACACATTGCAGGAAACGCCACTAATCTGAAATTCATTATAGACCAATTTTATTATAAGAACGTTTTCAGTACCGGTGATGTCCTATTAACTTTACTCTGGTTACCATTAGCCGACAATATTCAGCTTAAAACACAATTAGCTGGTTTCGAATTGTTTTACTTAATCCTTGTTCATACCAAAGATCCTTCCTCAATATACTCTCATTATACTCTGGCAACTATTAGACAATTTTATTCAGCACAGGAAGGGCGTCTACCCATTGAAATGCTTCAGACAATATCAATTAATCCCTTTAGCTACCATAAATCCATCCTAAGCTTCATAAAATCGTCTAAATGTTGCTGAAATCAAATAAATATGACGTCACTGATACAGAAAGGGTTAACGAATGATAATATAAGCGATTATTTAACTTACTATGATCTTCGACCTATTCGACTGACGTTCGGCCTAACTTCTATTTCGGTTGTTGATCGACTGAGCTTCGGCTGAGCATCGGTAATTATTCTTTCATTTCCCGTCTTCGGGGCATACAGATTATATTGGGCGCATGATCGGGGCTCTTCGTCCACAGGTTACGGTGGAGTTACGTATGGGGATTCATCGGATCTTTATCGTCTTTCATTCAGGTCCATCGGGTTATATTCGTCGTTCATTCAAGTAACCGTCGGGGGATATTCGTCTCCGGGTTACTTTCGGGTGTTTCGGCTAAATTCGGAAAAAATATGCAAGTCATCGACTTCGGGCGCCAGTCGGCATACGTTCGACTTCTGTATGACGCGGCCTTAAAAGTTTATGCTACATGAATACCTCCTGGAAGAATTCGCTTTAAAGAACAAGCAAAAAATAGTACTGTGTTTGTACGGATTTTGCATCATCGCAATTATAACCTCCCTCTCTCTCTCTCACTCTCTTTCTCTATCACTCTTTCTTTCTCTGTATATATACCGGATGAGGGAGACAAAAGGCAAAACTGCCTGTGACGAGTGCCTCTCCCAGAGTTGAAAGAGTGACAGGGCCAAAATCAAGAAATATTTTATGCAATTTAGGTTATAGGATGAGGGAAAGATACATAGATGCAACATCCACCTTAGGCTTGAAACTGAGGATTGAGATAGTAGGAGGATACAGAGAATGGTTTGCTGTCAGTAGACCCAGACAACAGCGTTTCGGTGAGAAAGAGAAGATCAGGGTTGGCTGAGGAGAGGTGGTGTTCTACAGAGTGGAAGTTAGAGGAAAGGCCACGAATATTACAGGAATGAATAGTAAGAGAAGAAGGTGGTGGTCCAGAGCATTTTGGCAAGTCGTTTCCAGGGGACAATCCTATGGGGGCATTTCTGGTCACCCCCCTGGGGACTCCGAGGCGGCTCATATATTCGTCATAGATTATTTCGAAAAAGAATAGTGTAGTATGTAAGGTGTTTGTAGTATAATGTATGTATAGGAGGAGAAGGTGTTTTTGAGGGCAGGATGGGGTTGCCCTCAATATCGATAAGGTACAGCAAGGTTCAACTAGGAATGCTAGGTGGTGAAACGGGAGTTCAGCTGTCCTTATCAGCCACCTAGCACTCCCCGGGAGTACCGCACTATTCGGCTGGTGCCAACAGAGAGTTGGTGAGTGGAGGTAAGTTAGTGATACAAGAGGCTTTCTTTTCTACTTTGTCTAGAAATTCTGTGTGAGAGGATCCTCCCTACATATGCGAACAATACTCAATACACGGATGCACTGTGCCCCTCTACAGAGCAAGAAGCAGTGCAGGGCTAAAGAAACCCTTGAGTCGGTTGAGCACGCCTATCTTCTGGGAAGCCGTTTTAGCAAGAGTGGTATTATGGTCCATTCAAGAGAGATAAGAAGAAAAAGAGACATGAAGGGTTGATGTTGGTATTGTTGAAGTTGTGACGCCTCCCGGCGTTAACAGAATGGTTGCGTGGGGCATTGCAGCTCGCTAGCGCTCGCCAGGATGGGGGGATGGGCTACAGTTGTCCTAGAATGATCTGCTTTGTGTAATTAGTGTCGTGTTGCCACAGACAGTCTAGAAATGGTCTTTGTTTTGGTCTGTGACCGCGCCTTATATTTTATATTCGCTATAATATAAATGTTGCTTGTGTGGGAGGCGGGCGAGAGAGGGTGAGGGGGTACACCTGGCAGCGGGGTGAGCTATGACGCAGCTCGCTTGGGCGCTGACGGCGTTGGCGGCCAGGTGGTCAACTAGTCCCTTCCCATCGCGGCCGCGTGTTCTTTACCAACTCAGAGCTTGCCTGACACGCGTACTGCCTACATCCATTGCAATTCTGTCCCCCATACTCGCCACTTTGCATACTATTTCTCTCTCTCGACTTCTCCTTTCTCATTCTCTAATCTTTATTAAACTCAACATCCCTTCTGGTTTCAGCATAGACGTTCACCGTCGACCAGTCGTATTGTACGCGAAGCTCTCAGATATTTCCCTGTATTAGGTTAAGGAGGTATTATGCTTTATTGAGGTTGGAGAGACGGACTTTTCCGTGTGTGTCCTCTCTCGGGAAGGTTGTAGACCAGTATATGTCTCCCTGGCAAGGTGTTGAGTGATTCTGCTTGGTTATCTAAAGCTAGACTAGGGGTAAGGTTACTGTGTCATTGTCTCCGATGTGTGCAGTGTTAGCTATGCCCTGCACGACATCGACAGGTACTGTGGGAGCCTAAGTTGTCTTCGGGTGGGTTTACTTTGCGAGCACAGCGCTGTGGTGTGAGAGGGCCATAGCCTATCCCTCACAACATAGTGCTGCCTCTTTGTGTTGACTTCTGAGGGATCGCCAGGATAGAACTAGGTACTAGAGACCTAGATTTATCAAGAGAGCATCCCCGTCATAACGTAATCTTCATTATACCACCTTCGGACAACGTTAGGCTACGAGCCGCATGCTCGCCCATTGTTGCCCTGCCTTGATACCCCAGCTAGACTTTATTAACTGAGCAGACACTGGTTAGAGATAAGCCCCCATTATTATATGTATGCAACATTATTATTCACTGCACTTTTGAGCCGAGGTTGTTGTTGAGTTGCACAACCCTAGTAGGCTGTTGCGTTGTGTCACGAAGCATTTCTTTAGTTGTCGAGCATTACTACCTTTGCGCAGTCTTTATTATTCGCCTGCCTATTATTACTATATGTCCTAGTATTTATTGTGACCCGTATTCTGCATTATAATTGTTCAAGATTCTTTACGAACATCTTCCCAGCATCAGACTTATTTCAGAAGTTTCCAGTTGATGTTGCAGGACTAGCATTGCACTTTCTTTAATACAGGAGTGCCAGTTATTTGAGTATCTACCGTAACGTTAATTAATCACGTTAACTATCTTTTCTTTGTGTAACCTAATCGAGTAATCTTTTACTGTTTGAGAATAGGCTGTTTCATCGAGCGTCAGCCTAGTGTGTGTGCCCCAGTTACCGAGTCATAGGATACCTCGTTGTCCAGGCACGACTCAGGGCGGTAATGGTGTTTTGTTTTCCAGTGTTTAAGGCAGGGGTTGGATCTAGTGTTACCGTTGTTGCGTTTTGCCATTATCTAGTCCAATGTTGAAGAGCCCTGTGTCTTTGAGAACCTGGATTGTAACAAAGTATAATGGATAGTCCTCTAGGAGTTCTCGATGGATGGATAGATAGAGAAATTGGGTTTTGGAAGTATTTAAGGCAACAAGGTTTTCTCTGCCCCAATTGGAAATGGTAGTTAGATCAGCTTATAAGTGTTCATTACGTTTGGTTTTGAGGGATTGCTTGTTGGGGCGTTCTGGAAAACTATTTGAATAGTGCAAGTGTTATGCCCGGGTTTTTGCGGGGTTTGTATTGGTATTTGGTAGGTTCTACTCGACTGGAGAAGTTAAAATCATGCAACATATGCACAGAAAGAGTAAAGGGTAAAATATAACACTGAGTACATCTTATTAACAACTTTAATTTACAGTTCAATGTGTAGGACAACAATACTTATTTATGCTAGAACAATGGATATATACATATATGAGCCTAGCACGGGCGAGGATCCAAGAGGGAACTAGGAATATACTTGTTTTTTCTCTCTCTTCTCTACTATGAATATACAGTACACCTTAAGACACTGGTGTATAGTTTAATTTACTCTTTTACTCTTCTACACTTTATCTCACCTCTCTTATTAATTGAAGGAGATATACTTGGGTTCCTCAGTGTGTGGGAATAGAACAGAGTCATATGAGTTGCTCTAATTTTTTTCCTAAGTATTTCTCCTGGGTCGCACTGGTGTCAGAATAAAAAGAGAGTCATATGAGTTGCTCTATTTTTCCTAAGTATTGCACTGGGGTCGCACTGGTGTAAAGGTTAAAGAGATTTATAGTAACACTCCTAATATAACACTTCGAAGATCTGGAGTGGTTAATACAGTCTGGGTAGAGATGAGAGTTATCAAGTCGTTTCGTATAGGTTCCGTCGAGCCGCTTAGGTGGTCCTGCCGTGTGGATGGTGTGGATAGGGATATAGATGGATTAGTTGGTTTTATGTCTTGAATGGTAGCTCTTTAATGTCATGACATAGGGTACATACCATCGGACTAACGCGAGCCATAACGAGGACATGTCCTGGGTTACTATTGCTCGTCTATCCTGACCTTTGTACTAATCGGTGGTGAAGTTCTGTTCCGGTACTCTTAACTTAGGGTCCTTAATACAGTGTCGCTAGTGTCATGACACATTGACAAGGTATCGAGCTAACACAAGGAGATAGTAAGATAATGAACTTACTAATTTCACTCGATCTGCCACTGACCGTTTTAAGAGTGTTCAAAGAACCCAAGTTCGGTGTTTAAACCTTTTTACTGCATATGTGCTTGACCATGGTGTTAGACAGATGCAGTATGGACTTCTATATGTAGAATGCCGTTATCCAGACGGTATCTCAAAAAGCCCAAACTATTAGACTGACCTTTACCCTGGCAAGTATATTTCTATAGTTTAAGAATGAGGTTTTGGCAAAAGAAGTAAGGTGGGGACATTTCCTTGCGGTTATGTTTCTAATACCAAAGGTGCAGCCTATTAGGGATCTTAATATTAAGCACTATACCAAAGCATGTGATAATATTAATTCAACTAGTAGGGAAAAGAACTCCTCAGACCTTGATAGATATTCACCATGGTTTCAATCTTCACCTGAATGGGAGGTTTAATTTTAGGACTTGAAAGCTTACATAAAAGTAATTCAAGCCCTAGAATTGCTTGCATTACCTTGGTTTTCGTCGGGGTAGTGATGACTTTGGCTGATATGTCCCAGGTCAACTGTATGGAGATCAGAAGGTCATAAGTACAGGGGGCGTATTCTGGCCTCTGCGCGGAAGAGCGGCGCAACTGTTCCTTTGTTGTTTGTCTGTGTTGGTCTTTCTGCTTCTGACTACGATCTTTTTCTTTTGGGCTTCATTGTTATTGATCGTGATCTGAATTGTCTTGCCTTGTGTGGGGGGAGGATTTATGGTGGCAATCCTGGTGTCCTGTTTATTCTGGTATGGTGGTGTGAATGCAGAACTGGGGTGGTCATGTGTTGATGGTTTTGCTGTGGTTTTTGTTGTCGTCCGCGGTTTTGATGTTGTGTTTGGTTTCTTATGTGGTGGTGAATTTTCTTTCTCTGTGGGTGTCTTCTGGTCCTGGTTCCTGGTTTTGTCTTTGCCTGTTGAGTGGTTGTTGATTATTTGTATTCCTGGGCTCTTCGTTCTTTTTATCTTAGTTTCTCCTTCTTTCGTCTTTGTTCGTTTTATCTTAGTCTCTCCTTCGTTGGTCTTTCTTCGTTTTCCCTGCTGAGTGTGTCTCCTTGGTTCTGCTGTTTGAGTCTCCCCTTTTTCTGTTCCTTTTCTTTTCTCTTGTCAGGCTGGCTTGGTGGTTATTATTAAATCGGGTATTTTGATATGGTAGAGTCGTCAGCATATAAATGGATAGAACTGGAGGCACAGTTGAGAAGATAAAGTATGAAAATTAGAAAGAGAATTGGAGATAGGACAGAACCCTGAGTTGATAGGATGAGGAAGTGAATGATGACCGTCCACATATACTGTATATACTGTATATATACTGCATATATATATATATATATATATATATATATATATATATTTTCTTTAATACATACGAGGTTGAAAGAAATGGCAATTTCTGCGTTGGAAATTTTATTATTCAAAGTTTCCAGGTCTCTGATGAGTTTTCGCTGGGTGGCAGGAAGTAGATGAAGGAGATGAGCAAAATTCATGGTGGTACAGGGTTACATTAAAGTACATGATGATACAGGATATACAACGCGTTTCACTGGACAACCAGCATTATCAAGTAAGGAAGGAATGATATAAAAGGTAAACAGGAAGGGTATATATAGAGGGAGGAGGATCAGAGGAGGCGGAAAACAGGGGGCAAAAGTCTGCTATTGGTGGAAGGGAAAACTAGGAGAGAAAAAGGGGGTAACCGCTTCACGCATGCGCACTGGATGCGGGATGGTGGTCGATAGGTGGGGTCGAAGCTGATTGGCTGCGTGTCGAGGGGCGTGGCCTAAGTTGTGTGGCGCCTGCAGAAGACGAAGCTGAAGGAGGTAGCGCGGGGGGCTGCGTCAAGGGCACAGGGCACAAAAAAATGACGAGGCCGTCTTAAAAGAAATAATCTCCAAGCATGTCCACCCAACCAACCCGGAAAACAAAATCAAATTAATAATTTATTACAAATCCCCCAAGACCTCCAACCTCGTTCTCCGCAACAAACCAGCCTCCACCAAGATAAAGAGCCCGATGACCGACGATCACGTCATTTACCAACATACCTGTAATTATGAGGACTGTGGACCTCATTCCTATATTGGTATGACGCAGACTCGTCTTTCACGTCGGTTAACTCTTCACCTTCAGGCTGGAGCCATCAAAGACCACTATCTCACCCCTAACCACCCTCACCTCACACGCAACGAGTTAGAGAAACACACCACCATACTCGATAAAGAAAGTGACCCAAGGAGATTACCTATACTCGAAGCTTTATATATCCAAGCCTTACATCCCAACATCAACAACCAAACTCTGGACCTTCAGATCCTTCCTTCCGCCAAAAGGCACTACCCTACAGGACCTAACACCCCTCCTCGCCCCCCGTGCCCTTGACGCAGCCCCCCGCGCTACCTCCTTCAGCTTCGTCTTCTGCAGGCGCCACACAACTTAGGCCACGCCCCTCGACACGCAGCCAATCAGCTTCGACCCCACCTATCGACCACCATCCCGCATCCAGTGCGCATGCGTGAAGCGGTTACCCCCTTTTTCTCTCCTAGTTTTCCTTTCCACCACTAGCAGACTTTTGCCCCCTGTTTTCCGCCTCCTCTGATCCTCCTCCCTCTATATATACCCTTCCTGTTTACCTTTTATATCATTCCTTCCTTACTTGATAATGCTGGTTGTCCAGTGAAACGCGTCGTATATCCTGTATCATCATGTACTTTAATGTAACCCTGTACCACCATGAATTTTGCTCATCTCCTTCATCTACTTCCTGCCACCCAGCGAAAACTCATCAGAGACCTGGAAACTTTGAATAATAAAATTTCCAACGCAGAAATTGCCATTTCTTTCAACCTCGTATGTATTAAAGAAAATGTATTACCTGGCTTTACCAACATATATATATATATATATATATATATACTGTATGTACAGTATGTATATATATATATATATATATATATATATATATATATATATACAGTATATACTATATATTGATATATAATTATACATATATATATTGGTATCCTTTTTTGTGGTGCGATATAGTTTGAACGTAAAACAATGCCATCCCTTTTTAGGCTATATTTGCTTTACTATAGTACCTGCAATCTGCGCATTCTGCCAATTATTTAAAACAAAATATCATATTTAGTATATTCTATTTCGACGATATGAACATTATTGAAACAAATTAGACGTAGATGGTCCACTCGGACAAAAAATGTTGTCACTCTTGGTTAAGATAGATGCTAAAGTACAATCAATATGTAGTTTTTATATTATCAAATCACTAAAATATCTCTCAAAATAATATATACGTTGTTTCGTATATGTAAAGTACATATCATTTATGGGTATTCTATGTTACGTTTTACACGTACGAAATGTAATCACCTAGTAGTTGGAATAGGTTTTATAGAAACACTATATATAATGTTAATTTCCCTGGAGCTTGGTCATATACAGTATACAACAACAGTGAGTACTGCCAATTTACAAACACACACACGCACACACACACAGCCACACACACTCACGGCTATGCACACACACACACAAACAGACACACACACTCACGGCTACACACAATCAGACACACTCACTCAAGGCTACACACAATCAGACACACTCACTCAAGGCTACACACACACACATTAGTTGCATATGCTTAAGTTCAGTAGAGAGTAATACAGAAACTGATTCCAAACTAACGTGCTATACAATTGTTCCACCTGATAGCAACTGTTTGTTAACTATTCATTTTGTCTTCATCCCAACTGAGGATAAGGGAGCCGTCATATTTTGTGAAAGAAAAGTAATATCCCCCAAATATCCCACTGCGTGTAGTACAAGTTGACTAATATATATATATATATATATATATATATATATATATATATATATATATATATATAGGCCTATATATGGTCCCGGGTTCGAATCCCGATGTATCAATGGGAAGATATTATTGGGATGGAATTCGTGCTGTACCTAGTATCAGTGCATTACCACAATGCACACCGAAACGCAAAACACTAAAAATCCCTTCATGGTTCCATGATTAAATAGCATTGTATAAATATTTCCATATTCAAAATATTCTACAGGTGGGCAATGCCTAGTGAGTTAGTTACTCAATAGGTGGAGTTCTGAGAGTGAGGGTCCGAGTCTAGGGATTGAGACAGTGAAGCACAAAATGTGAAGCAGCTTCAGAGATGGGGCTGCATCGAACCTTGAGTGGAGCTCTAAGTGCTTTATATGTCTCGCTCCCTAGACTGGAAAAAGACCTTACGAGCTTCACCGTGTTGAGGGGTTGGATGTACGTACAAGCTCTTAGCCTATGCCGGAGAGGGAGTAGTTGGAATATAGAAAACAAATAGATAGATAAATAGATAGATAGATAGATATATTGATATAGCCACCACTTCATATATTTTGGCCCAAGTTCATGTCTTAATAACTGTCTATATAGTGGAGCAGATAACTGCAAATTTCAGGAGAATGGTTCATTTCCGGAAACAAGCACCAAATTTGGCACACATACTCCTTGGGGATTGCTCTTTTGATAAAACCCGTTAGCCACCTAAAAATTCAAGATGGCGGCCATTTTTCAAGATGGCCGCCATTGAATATACAAAAATATTGCATTTCGCAATAAAATCGCAAAGACATGTCCTATTTGAATGATCTTGGTGTCAAATCATACATTTTTCACTATGTAGAATCCGAATTTGGAACCATGGACTTACTCACTAGCTTCCTTGTACCATAATATCAGTCCCGGAATCCTAATATTCTGCTAAATTAGAGGTTCATGTTACGTCTGACTCAGCTAAAATGCATGGTAGTGTATATCGTAGTAGTGTTAGAGGTTTAGTATGTGTAGCATCTTCCTGTACAAGGCTTCCAAACTGGACATGACACGATGCGGTGGGGGGGGGGGGGGGGGGACGTTGAGAGACTTGCAGCGGAAGGTGTAGAGTAGTAGCTCAACAGAGCGGATGTCAACGCACAGCCAGGACACACTGGTGGCACCGCTGCTGTGAAACTCAGCATGGGGTTCAGTATCAGCTGAATAATTAGTTTAGTGTGCTAAATAATTAGTTTAGTGTCCCAAATGCTGTCTAATAAGCCCCGCATCAGTTAGCTACTGTAGATTACATGTAGTTTAACATAGATGTTTAGTTAGATAGCCGCGCCTGAATTGACAGAGTGTGCCAGCGCGGGAGAGCCGAGCCAAGGGTAACAGGGCTTTACATTGCTTTGCATGTAGTTACCTGGATGGTGTACAGATCGCACGGGACTTAAATTATACTGGATGAACGATCGGGCTAGGTGTAGGTCATATATTTTTATTCCCGAACCTAGTCGTATCCCATACCTTATTGTGCATGATTGTGATCAAGGTGGTAAAAGGATAACCCCTCGGCCTTGATGCACTGAAAACAGATAATTATCATATTGTGATTATCTGTTATATCTGTTATCATATAACATAATGTGTTATATCATACTGTGATTATCTGTTATATACTGTGATTATCTGTTATCTATTATATCTGTGTTACAGATAATTATCTGTCATCAAGGCAGACGTGGGTGTGATCGGCGTGACTGAAGACCCATCAGCACTGAGAAGATGAATGATAGCTGGTCCTCAAGTCAGCAACTTGGTTGCACAGTATGAGGCAGCATGTGGGACCAAAGAGGGAACTGAACACACCAGCCACCATGAGGAGACAGAACGAGCACAAAGAGTGTTCCTTGAGAAAGTAGAAAAGCTCTCACAAGCCATGACAGCTATGTGCAATCCTTTCCAGGAGGAGAGTCGGGACCTGCTTTCGCTTGATACAAAGGATATTGTTCACCACACTACCGCCGAGCTGATTGGCACACACCTTGAAAAAGGCAAGGTCCATTTCCAGGAGTTTATGAAGGGACTGGAAGGGGAAGAAGAATCCACCTTCTATGAACCAATCAAGAAGAACAGGGTTGACTTTTTCCGACAGGTACCAGCCTCTGTTGACTCTTCAAAGCAAAAAGTGCTGAAGGAAGACTGTCAACTGTTCTCCAAGCTGTTCATATCATGCCAGAGCAGAGAGTGTGACTTGAAGGAGTTCTTCCGTCATGAGAACCAGTCACATCCTGCTGCCCTCAGTAATGGTGGAAAGCTCCACACCTGTCAGAAATCCCACCTGACTACCATTCTTCAGAGCCAAGTTACAACCCCTGAGGCAGAGCCAGACGCCGACACAATCATCATTGATGGTGCAGCGTTGGTGAACAGTCTGCCCCCACGGAGTTCAAAGACGTTCGAAGAGTACGCAATGCTCGATGTCTTTCCTAGAATACAAGCATACTCTACCAAGTACAAGAGAACAGACATTGTGTTTGATGTCTACCGGCCATCTAGTCTGAAAGCTGAAACTAGATCAAAGCGAGGACGCGGGGTGAGACGCAGGGTGACAGGGAAGGGCAAAATTCCCTCAAACTGGCGAAACTTCCTGAGAGAAAATGACAACAAAGCCGAGCTGTTCAACTTTCTGGCTGATAAGATTGCACGTGTGGCCACACCAAATGTGGTCATTGTGACCAAGGAAGAAGATGCTGTCAGCAACCGCATTATTAATCTGGCTGGGGTGGCACCGTGCAGTCATGAAGAAGCTGACACGTGGATCTTTGTGCATGCCAGGTATACAAAAGAAGCAGGCAGCAAAGTCATCATGGTCAAAGCCAGCGACGCAGATGTTGTCGTCATCGCAGTCAGTGTTCTGCAGGCACTTCAGGAGCTAGGTCTGCAGCAGTTGTGGGTTGCCTTTGGCCAAGGACAGAACCTGAGGTGGGTTCCTGTACATGACTTGTGTTGCACTCTTGCAGAAAAGAGCAAAGGGATGCTCTTCTTCCATGCCTTCACTGGCTGCGATGTCGTTTCAGCATTCCGTGGCAAAGGGAAGAAGTCTGCTTGGCAAACCTGGGATGTTTGTGATGAGGCTTCCGGTGTCTTCAGCAAACTCAGCCAGTACCCACCGCTAGTTGATGATGAAGACCTGGAGACCTTGGAGAAGTTCGTGGTCATGATGTACGACAGATCCAGCACAGCTGAAGGTGTCGATGATGCGAGGTTGGACATGTTTGCTCGGAAGCAGAGGCCGTACGAAGCCATTCCTCCAACCCGAGCAGCACTGAAGCAGCATGTGAAGCGTGCTGCCTACCAGGCGGGCTGCACCTGGAGTGAGTCAACAGTACGTCAACCAGAAACGCAGACTCCGGCCAACTGGGGCTGGACCAAGAAAGGAGATCTGTGGCAGATCGTTTGGACAGAGCTCCCACCCATTGCAGAGAGTTGCCAGCAGCTGACCAAGTGTGGATGCAAGTCGGAATGCTGTGGTCGATGCAAATGCTACTGCTTTGGTCTGACCTGCACGGCACTGTGCAGCTGCAGATGCGAGGTTTAGAAGCGTTGTAGTATACTCATCCAGGCAGCAAGACAATAAGTGACAAACAAGTATAGGCCTACTGCCTACATGTACATCCAATAATATATCGGACTGATGGTGCCTATGATATGGGCACTTTTTACCCTAATTATGATTCCGGGACTGATATTATGGTACAAGGAAGCTAGTGAGTAAGTGCATGGTTCCAAATTCGGATTCTACATAGTGAAAAATGTATGATTTGACACCAAGATCATTCAAATAGGACAAGTCTTTGCGATTTTATTGCGAAATGCAATGTTTCTGTATATTCAATGGCGGCCATCTTGAATTTTTAGGTGGCTAACGGGTTTTATCAAAAGAGTAATCCCCAAGGAGTATGTGTGCCAATTTTGGTGCTTGTTTCCAGAAATGAACGATTATTCCAGTTGTCTGCCCCACTATATGGTTGAGGGGATTTTGTGGCCAAGCTGTTTTACAACGTTTTTTTTTCTTTTTTTAATGTGCATAAAGGGTTAGGAATACAGAGGTTGGGTTGGGCAATGATAAAGGAGGAAATATGAAGTACTGTACAGTGGGAGGGATACAATTGGTCGGCCGACCATTTTGCTGTTTTCGTAGTTCTTAGGCCTCTTAGTTTTTTCGGCCTCTTCTCGCCAGAGTAAACCCCATTAATGATTGAGAAAGGTACTGTCTCCCTGCGGCTTCATAAATATGTAAAGCACCTACAGCGGCTCTTAAAGTATATTATGGTGATTGAAGAGAGAGAGAGAGAGAGAGAGACAGAGAGAGAGAGAGAGAGAGAGTGACAATAAAATATAATAGTTGTTAAAATGTAACTCTTAAAATACTTCACCGGTGCGTCATATAAACAAGAACATGTATACCTCGCTGCTTCATGTGAATAGATTGACACTATTAATAATTATTCTTAATGTTGTTAATATCCTGGGAGTGTATTATATATAAGTAGTGGAGGAGGAGATGGGCATCAGGAGGTCAACAGTGTGTGAGGCCTTGAAAGAATGAAGATAGGGAAAACATCAGGGATAGATGGAGTGTGTTGGGAAATGCTTAAGTATGGTGGTGAGATGGTGATTGAATGGGTATGGAAAATGTTTAGACTAACATGGGAGAAGGGAAGTGTGCCTGATGACTGGAAGACAGGCATAATAGTCCCCTTGTATAAGGGTAAAGGGGAGAGTGTGATAACCACAGGGGGATATGTTTCCGAAGTGTAGTAGGGAAGATGTACAGTAGGGTAGTGATCGAGAGAGTGAGAGCGAGAACGGAGAAATGGCTAAGGTGAGGAGCTGGGCGGATTTTGGAAGTGAAGAGGGTGTGTAGCTCAGATAATTACCTTGAAGTATGTTGTTGAAAAATATCGGGAAAAGGGACAAAAGTTGTATGTTGCCTTTATGGACATGGAAAAGGCCTATGACAGAGTTGATAGAGAAGGTCTGTGGAAAACATTGAGAATATATGGAGTAGCTGGTATATTGCTGAAAGCGGTGAAGAACATGTATTAGGGAGCAAAGGCGGCAGTGCATGTGGAGAATGAACAGACCAAGGTCTTTGTTATGAATGTTGGGTTAAAGCAAGGGTGCATGATGTCCCCATGGTTGTTCAATATATTTATGGATAGAGTCATGAAAGAAATACAAGGAAGAACAGTGGATGTTTATGTACAGCTGATAAGGGACGGAAATGAATGGAAATTGCCTGTACTGCTGTTTGCTGATGATGTAGTTCTGATGAGTGACAATGAGTGGAAGTTGCAGGGTCTGGTATATATGGTTGGAACTGTGTGAACAACGGAACCTGAAGGTAAAGTTAAATGTGGGGAAGAGTATGGTTATGGTTTTTGAAAGGGTTGTAGTCACAGAGTGATAGGCGAGGTTGAACGGTCAGGTTATGGAGAATGTCAGCTTATTTAAGTATTTGGGCAGTATGTTGAGTAAATATGGAGTATGGAGGATGAAGTGTGCGAGAGAGTGCAACAGGGGAAGAGGGTTGTAGGAACTCTGAAAGCAGTATCAAGGAATAGGGTGGTCAGCATGGAAGTAAAGAAGTCCTTGTATTATAGTGTGGTAATCCTGACATTGACGTACGGGAGTGAAGCATGGATGTTGTTGGAGAGAAAACATGAGTGAGAGGGGTGGAAATGAGTTACTTGAGAAGTGCGTGTAGAGGTACATGGAGGGATAGACAGACAAATGAGGAAGTACGAGAGTGGTGTGGTGTAGATGTGGATGTGCTGGAAAGTGTGAAAAGGAACACCTCATGATGGTTCGGCCATGTGGAACATACGGGAAGCAAGAGAATGGCTAAGAGTGTAAATGAGAGTGAAGTGGAAGGACAGAGACGGAGAGCAGACCGAGAATGAGGTGGAAGGATGGAGTTGAGAGGTATATGCGTGAAATCGGAGTTGGAGGGGAAGAGGGGCGTCGACTGTTAGAGGACAGAGGTGCATGAGGGGGATTCATTCGTGACCACACCTTCGGGGATCATGGCGTCTGGCAATGGATAGATAGAATATTTGTCATCGCAATGTTTTAATATAACAATTGTTTTTTTGTGCTATGGATGGAAATGAATGATAACAATATAGGTTCGCCAACATTAACCCTTAGAAGATACTATGACGCATTTCTGTTCTGTTTTCTGGCTATTATTAGACGATGTTATTCATATTTGGAAGGGTATCTGGAAGGCGAAGGAATAATTGAGATAGTCTTTACCCTTATAACTATCACAGATCATTCATACATTGTATAAACTCGTCTAATGATAGCCAGAATATATGACAAATACGTCTTAATATACAAAGGGAACCTAAGGAAGCCTAACATAAAATTACAAATGAACGTAAACACAAACCTCTTTCAATTTGTTTGAAATAATGAGAAAAATTTCTAGTAATGCAACATATTAATGAAGTATTTGTTAGTACTCTTGTTGATTGCTATAGTCGCAGAAAGCTAGCAAATACATTATGAAAATAGCACGGTACCATGTGTTTCTAAATATAATACTAAAGTCTATTTGTTATTTTATGCAACAGTACATAAATCATAAGATTATTATTATTCTTAATGTATCGAGTTTGCACTGGGTCACCTTGAGTTCCAGAACTCTACTTTAAGCTAAATAGCTAATAGTAATGTGCTCGAATAACATCGTTCGATTTCAACAAGAAACACACAAAATGTACTGCACACTAATAAAAGCCAATCAGCTCAATATAAATTTAATGGAACAAACAACCACGTGGAAGCCCGCCAGGTACAAATTATAATAACATTAAATAACACAAATAATGAACACAGAGACAAAAATCCTGTACTGTAGATTCAAGCCGCTTATATCGCAGTATCGTTTATGAACAACACCTTTATCATCATTATGCTCATCAGAATTATCATTACGATTATATTTTGCATTACATTTTACAATAATCCTTTTTTTTTTTTTTTAAGAGACAATGATCTGCAAAATCATCATATTTTACTCAGTGTTGGCATTACTATCATCATCACCATCATTACCACTCAGAGTCAGTAACATGTTTATCAACACACATACACAATCTTATGATTACTATCATCATCATTAATACATCCTTCATCAATAGCATCCGCCTCCTCCTCATAAACATCGCTCATAGTCAGTTGTAATCATCATCAACATCACCATCATCATCATCATCATATATCTCATCATCATCATACTTATCATCATCTTCACCAACATCCTCTTCCCTTGTTTACCTCATCCACGTCATCATACTCATCACCAATCATTTCAATCAACAATCATTTCCATTAACTGTCACCAACATCCACACTATCTGATTCCTTCTCATCATATTCTTCATCGTCTTTCATTTCCGTCATCAATCACCCTTCACCAACATCATCACCATCACCATACACCCTCACCACACTCATCATCATCACCATTGCCACCACTATTATCACCATACTCATAATCATATCCCTCATGAGCATCATTATTATCAGCAGTAATAATCATCATTCAGCCTTTTTTCATGATCATCATTTACCCATACCATCACCATAAACACTACCATCAACGTTCTCATTTCCATCAACAATAACTTCATATAATATTCCTCATCAATATCATCATCATTAAACATCTTCATCATCTAATTTCAGCCTCCTCTCCCTCCCTCATCACCACCAACACCACCACTATCCCCATCATTATCAACACATTTATAATGGTACAAGTTTTAATACTGAGAGAGTGACCGCTTAACCCTTCTAGCCCGGGCAGCATTTTAAAATGACAGTGCGGCAGATGGGCCGGAGCCCGGGTGTCCTTTTAAAATCCCTGTGCTTGAAAGCGTGCTTTAAAATTTGCGCGGCCAAATTTTACTTTGCAGGGGCGATCGCAGCGCCACCAAGCCTCAACTACTACCGTTTTCAGTTCCTACGTGGCCACCATAGCGAGTTATAGTGAAAAAATGGTGTGCAGGGCGTCCGCGTGGCCAAGGGCGTGTGCCAGGGCGTCCAGGGCGTGTGCCTGCTGCACCTGCACGTGCTCAAGCATCAGAATCCGACCTGTTTGTGTGGACAGATGGGGCTGATTTTGAGCCAGATTGTCCTGCCTTTGATGAGGTACAGATGGGTTCTTGGGTGTCACCAACATATCCCTGTGGCCCAGATGCTACCCCCAGTGAACTTTTATGTGGCTTCTATGACAATGAAGTCATGGAATACCTCGTTGAGGAGACCAACAACCATCATGACATCTGTGCCAACTTTCTTGGGAGGAAGACCAGTGCCAAGATGGTGGCATGGAGAGCTGTGACTGTGGCAGAACTATATGTGTTCTTGGCACTCACAATGCTGATGACACATATCAGGAAGCACGCTCTGGCAGACTACTGGATCACTGCCGACCTCATAACGACTCCAGCATTTGGCAAGTACATGTCCAGGGATAGGTACTTCGACATCCTCTCCTATCTCCACCTGACAAATAACATGGCAGTCCACCTTCCCGACTCATTATGGAAGATCAGGAAGCTGTATGACATGATACGTCATCGGTTCACCACCTACCTGATTCCTTTCCAGATGTGCCTCGACGAGTCTCTGGTCCTGTTCCGTGGTAGGCTGCACTTCCGACAGTATATCCCGTCCAAGAGACACCGCTTCGGCATCAAGCTCTTCGTCCTCTGCGACTGCAAGACAGGGTATGTGCTGGACTTTGTGGTCTACAGCGGCAAGGCTGGAGAAATTTTGACTGACCCCCTCATTGGTTTTGGCGGCGCTGTAGTGAAGAAGATGATGGAGAGGCACTTCAATCAAAACCACATCCTCTACACAGATAATTATGACACGTCACCTATCCTGACCAAGTACCTCCATGACCGCAAGACCGGAACTGTCGGCACAGTCAAGGCCAAGAAGAAGGGCATGCCAGGCTACCCAACAAAGACCAAGAAGACAGACATCTTCCACAAGAAGAGTGGCCCCATCCTCTCCATCCACTGGCATTACCAGCAGAAGGTCAACCTCCTCAGCACATGCCACAAGGCCGAGATGGTCGCCACAGGGAAGGTGGACCGAAGAACCAAGAACCCCGTCCAGAAACCAGCTGCTGTCCTTGATTACAACCTCAACATGCGCCTCGTTGACAAGTCCGACATGCAGATGGGCTTCATCGACTGCCTGCGAACATCTTGCAGGTGGTACAAGAATATTATCCTGCATACAGTAGATATGTCGGTCCTCAATGCCTACAACATCTACCGTCTGAGGACTCCAGGACCCAAGAAGTACAAGTCCCTGCGGAAGTTCCACAAGCAGGTGATACTTGAGCTCCTGGCTAAGCATGCGGAACCTGGGAGACCACTACAAGGACCAGGCCAGCTGGACAGAACGGGGTGTGCCGACTTCTTCAGGAGGCACCAGCTCCACCCCCTTCCTTTCAAAGCACCAGGTAGTAAAGTTAGGAGTCAGAAGAGGTGCTATGTGTGCAGCCACACAACTCGCAGACCCCGCAAAGTGAGCAAAACCACATGGGAATGCCTCGAGTGTGAAGTGGCACTGTGTGCTGGACGGTGCTTCAATGACTTTCACACTCTCCAACAATTTTGAAGTGCCCGTGACAATAACAGTGAAAGTGACACTATCAATTATCATAGTCCACTGAAAGTGACACTATAATAATAATAAAACTAAGTATAAGTGAAAGAGACACACATAAGTAATAATAAGTGCCTTCATAACAATATGAACAAGTGAAAGTGACACTATATATATTATTAGCTTACCTAACAATACATAAAAGTGAAAATTACACTATCAATTATCATAGTCCAGTGAAAGTGACACTATAATAACAATACAACTAAGTATAAGTGAAACAGACACACATAAGTAATAATAAGTGCCTTCGTAACAATATGAACAAGTGAAAGTGACACTATATATATTATTAGCTTACCTAGCAATACATACAAGTTAAAATGACACCATCAACTATCAAAGTCCAGTGAAAGTGACACTATAATCATAATAATAATAATGAAACTAAGTAATAAGTGACAGAGACACAAAGAACTTCATGAAATTAACTTTATTGAGTGAAAATAACACAATAACTATAATAAATGGCATAATAAACAATAAAACACTATCAAATCGCTTCCCGGCATAATTGTAGGTGGAGCGACGAGTGCAACTGGGCGTCGTAGCCGGGGCCGCGGTTGAGTGTTCGGATGCGCCGAGGTAAATACGCGGCAAAAGTTACCTCCACTTCCATCACCATCACTCCGGAACCAGTTGAGCTAGAGAGCTCTACTCAACGCCATTCTACGCGGCAAGGTAAGGGGCACATTTTTATATATTTTTCATTAATGTAGGTTATATATTAAGCGAGATTAGCCTTAGTTTACTTTTGTTGATTTTCAGCCATATCGCCCGGATACGACCTCCGTCATTTAGAAAGGCTGCCCGGGCCACGAGGGTTCAAGGGGGGAGGGAGGAATGTTTATATAAAGACAGAATGGATGAGAGAGAGGGAGAGAGAGACTTGTTACAAGCAGCTTTGGCTTTTGTCTCCTTACATATATAAAATAATATATATGTGTGTGTTCTTCTGGAGTACGTATGTGGCTGTGCATGCATAGATATATGTGTGTATATGTGTCTGTGTGAGTGAGTGTGTGTTTGTGTGTGTGTAAACGTGATAGTATGGGGGACAGAGAAGGGAAACTTCAATTTAAGAAATATAATTCCACCAAAGAGGGCAAAAATTAAATATGATGAAGGGGAGGTCAGGAACAGTGAAGAGGATGACGAGGATTTACAAGGAGATACAGGGCATATATAGAATTTCGGTCCATTCCGCGGTGGAAAGGGAAATATTGCAAAATGTACTATACTTACTGCAGAATATGCAACATACTGCCAACCCTCTTCTACAATTGTTCTACTGAAGCACTACTTACAACTTCCTAGGGTTCCAGGTAGAATATATATTACATGTAAAGAAGCATCCACATTGTTGAACCTCTTCAACTTAAATTTCCAGCCGCAAATGCGTTGCATTGTTCAACCCATTTAAGACTGTTCGAGTTCTAATTGGTGTCCTCTACAAACTTTGAGAACACCTTCAACAAACCATATAACTGTCACTGATATACTGTACATGAAAAACAGTCAAGAGCTGATCCCTGTGAAAATCCAGAGAGAATTTGAGTCAATTCAGATGAAACACCATTGATTACAACTGGTTGTTAGCTGCTTGTGAGCAACATTCTATCCAATTAGTTTTCTCTGTACTGATCCCTAGTGCACTGCTGACATTAGCTTACAATGACGGAAGGTTTACTGGCTCCAACACATATTATAAGAGATTCCAAGATAACTCAAGATTCAGATAAGATGTTGTGGCTGTAGACTGTATTTTTTTGCATACATTATATAGAACATTGTCTTTAAAATATATATATATATATATATATATATATATATATATATATATATATACTGTATATTATATATACATTTTAACATGTTTACATTGATTTGTTGTAGAACTTTTTACTAATTTGACTTTCAATAGAGAGCACAGAGACAATATAAAGGGGAGGTGTGGTGGAGTGGTCATGCCACTGGATTGGTAATCCAATGGACCCGGGTTCTAATCCCGATATGTCAATGGGAAGATATTATTGGGATTGAATTTGTGCTGTACCTAGTACCAGTGCATTACCACAAAGCCCACCGAAATGCCAAAACAATACCTTCATTGTTCCCTGATTAAATAACACTGTATGAATATTCCCATATTCAAAATATGTTACAGGGGGACAATGCCTAGTGAGTTCACTGCTCAATTGGTGGCGTTCTGAGAGTGAGGGTCTGAGTCTGGAGGGTGAGACGGTGAAGCACTTGAACAAAGCAACCAGCCGCTTCAGAGATGGAGCTGCTTCGAGCCATGATGGATGCTTCACATGTCTCACTCACCAGACTGGAACAAGACCTCACGGGCTTCACCGTGTTGAGCGGTGGAATGTACAGGCTCTCAACCTATTCCCGAGAGGGAGTAGTTGGAATATAGAAAAGAAAAAAAAAATGTGTTTCAAAAGTACGACATGGTTGTTACATATACTAGGCGTGATAGTTTAGTTACAGTGGTTTTGTTCTATATTGAAAACCCAACATTTACAGTTTAGCTCAGTGTTGGAATGGAATGCTGGAACAAAATATATAATTAACATGAAATAAGTAAATACCAAGGATTCTGGGATTGACCAAGAGGTAGTCAACTGAACGGAAATCCTGTAAAATATAAAAATATCTTGGACAAACTTTTACTTGAATTGATCTGTAACCATTTGAAGGTGTGGGTGTGGGGTGGGAGAGGATATATAAACCAGATGATTGGATGGAACTCCAGGAACTCTAACACATATATAATTCTTGGTGCCCGGACAGCTCTACCAGTACAACATTACAACCAGTAGATCTTAACCAGTAACAAGTCAACCTAATTCAAATAATTAATTCACATTTAACCCTTTCGCTCATAAGGACGTGATATGTGCTTTTTATAGGATACTTGAAAGCCTTTGTAACTATCAAGGGTGTTTGAATAGCTACTTCAACCTCTGGCGTTGCGAGGTGTGGGCAGAAACTAGTTTTAAAGAGGTAATTGTGAGATTAGGAGACGTCTAATACTGAATACTAAACGGCAACCCCTTGTGCATGAAATGGTTAACACCTTCAGCACGATGACGCCATTTTACTTTTGATTCTGGTTGAAATTAGAAGGTATTATACAGCTTAAGAACGACTATGTTCGTATTTACCCTTTTGAGTCCTGGAAGTAGATTATAAGCTAAAGAAAATCGTGTAATGGTAACCAGAGTATGGTAAATATTAAGTCATCGTGCTGAAGGGGTTTAAGGCCTAACCCTAAATTACCTAACCTAACATAATCTAACCTAGCAGTATGGGTTGAGTTGGTGCTGGTTGAGAACTACTACACTTCAAACACTGTGTAGTAACTGTTAAAAGACTACAGACTATCTGAATTAATCCCTTTAACTACCATATATCCTTCCTGATGTTCATAAAATCATCCAAATGTAGCGGAGTTCAAATAAAAAAAGACGTCATCGGTACTGAAAGGGTTGAAAAGGCTTCATAGACGCTCTGAATACATAGAGAAGGTGCGCCTAATATCGTTGCAATCCGAGTTTCGGCGAGGACACACACACACAACCTAATATCATTAACAGTTCATATACTGTAAATCAATTTAGGGGGTGGTATAGGTTTTTTTCTGGACCCCCATTTTCCTCATGTTTAGTCCCATTACTATTATAATTTAAGACGTTCACCCCATTAGTTTGGCGGTTTAAGACATTTTGCCCCATTTCCTTGTCAATGTTAAGACCTTTCGTGCCATTTAGGTGTCAAATTATTTACTGACGAGTAATAGCGAACATGTCATTTTTGAGGAACCGGCCATTGGCAGTGACATTTTTCTACCGAAAAATGTACAAATATATCTTGAAGAAGGATCTTGGGGATGTTCTTTAAAGCTTGATGGAGGTCTAGGGAGGAAACTAAAATACTGTATGTATATTATGTATATGTATGTATACAGTATACGCAGGCACACACCCCATAACTGGGGGTGCCCAACTCAAGACAGAAGCCGAAAACAAAAAACAAAAAAAATCACACACATCTACAGTAGATCGCCCAGGAGAAGACTCAGAGACTAAGGATCACTAATGGCCTCCAGCCAACCTCAGGTCCCAGGCCTCCCGGAGAGGTTCCGGTTTCAGCAAGCAGACACGCAACGGAACTCATCAGCCTTGAAATTTATAACACTCCAATTGTTTCAGCATTTCCCCATCCAGTTGTACAATTTGATTCACCCTACAAGCATCTTTAGTACACACCATATCTTTAGTTTTAATGACATTCACCCTCATCTTTCTCCTCCCACATACCACACCAAACTATTTTACTACTCTCTGCAGCTCCTCCTCAGAATCCACCACCAGTGCTGTGTCATTAGCAAACAGCAACTGATTCAGTTCCCAAACACTACCATTCTTTCCTACTAAACCCAATCCTCTACCCATATATCTAATTTTTACCTCCCTCACCACATTATCGAAAAATACCTTAAGCAACAACAATTACATTATGCAACCCTGTTGCAGACCTACATTTACCTCAAACCATTCATTCAATTCATTCCCTACTCTAACACACACTCTGCTCTCTTCATAAATTTTGTTGAATGCTCTTAACAAGTTTCCTACAATTTCATAAATCCTTAGCACCTTCCATATTGCTTCTCTAAACACACGGTCATACGCTTTTTCCAAATCCATAAAAACCCAAAATACCTCTTGCTTTCTCTAAATACTTCTCGCATAGCTGTCTTACTTCAAAAATCTGATCCACACACCCTCTTCCCTTCCTAAAACCGCACTGCTCTTCTCCTATTGCACAGCTTTCCAACAACTGATAATTAACAAAATACCTCTATAACTTGAACACTCCTGCCGGTCTCCCTTCCCCGTGTACAGAGGCACAATACATGCACTCCTCCAGTCCAGTGGTACCATTGACACAACAAAGCACATATTGAATAGTCTCACCAGCCCATTTATTGTCAAATCCCACCCTTCCTACTATACTTCACAGCAATACCATCCATAGCTTCTGTTTAACCCACTCTTATTTGTCTCACCGCTTATTTCACCTCATTCTTCTCAATCCTGTCATTCATTCCCTCCCACCCGGTTAGCCTGGGTACCCTACCTCCATCAGCCACTGTCTTAAGCACTGCCTCACTTCTGTCTCTTACATTTAGCAAAGATTACAAATACTCAACATATCTTTTCCTCAATTGCACACCTTCTACTAATAATTACTCTCCAATTGCAAATATCACCGACTCTTCCCTCTTTTGTTCTCCTTTCCTTACTCTAAATTATACACATGAATAAACCCTACGTTTGGCTCATTAGTTTAACACCCAGCTTGTCCTGAAAAGAAAGAAAAACACCTGAATGGGGTGAAATGTCTTACAATCGACAAAACTAATGGAGTGAAACAGGTAAAGTCTGTGGTATAATATCAGTGGAAGTTAATTATATATCTAAGCTATAATCCAAACAAATCAATCTAAGTCAAATTACTCTAAGTCTAAATTGAATTTGATCTAAATTTAAGCTAAATTACATCCAAAGGTCACTCACATATGTTTATATTTAATTAGGGGTCTAAGGGTATTATTATACTCCAGGATTCAACTCACCAATATGGCAACGTGGCAATGAGGCAAAGGAAAAATGCCTACCCAATATGGTGGACGACGGGGTTATAGGAGCCGGCCCAAAAGCACAGCTCAAGGAAAGAACAAATGATTATGAAATGGTAATGAACATGAGTAGGAATGCTTAGCTGTCAGTCATTGCGTCGATGAGAGCGTCGTTGTAGTGTAGATGTGTGTATTACTGGCAGTGTACTGTGAATAAAAGCACAATATCACGACGAAATGAGACGGAAATTATATGTTTACAGGGTGAAGTTTGTGGAAGCTCTGAGGTTCCCCGGACCTCAATCTTGCTGCCTTGGCAAACGCCAGGCGCGCAAACTATCATACCGCATCTATGTTGCTCAATACGATAAATTAATATATACGATAAATTCATATATACTACATAAGACCGTGTCAATATTGGTTAATAGCATATTAGGCTTTTTATAATCTTAACTTACATACAACTTGCAGTCTAACTATTCACGATCTAATCTTCCTACGCCGTACCGCGGGAACGACCGTTAGACTATCGTATATACCTAGTCACGTAACAGAGACGTACGTTAGCACATAAATTGCCTATCTATCGTATTACACGATACAGTCCAAAAATAATCGCCTCGCGCCAGATAGGGTTCATCCCATCTGAATATGATGACTGGTTCTTCATTATATTCGGGTTGTTATTAGACAATTCTATGCAGCTTAGGAAATATTTCTAGAAATAGAATTAAAATGTAAAACTTGCAAACTAAACAAACCAAAATTGGGACAAGGACAATATAAAGTCAAATTAAATTATCAAAATCGCTATGTGGTAAAAGGAAAACTAGCTTAAATACCCTTTGACTTCCAAAACTCCTTCGTAACCTTAATGCAATCGTCTAATAATAGCCAAAATATAAGGAATGAGTATGTCATCGTTTTTATTATTTATTAATGTTGTTTCTATTCGGTTTCTGTCTCGAGTTGGGATGGGAAGGGTAGTAGGAGAGGGATGGGAGGGGTAGTAGGAGAGGGATGGGGGGGAAGTGGGATAGGCATGGTAGATGTAGTGGGAGAGGGATGTGACGGGAGAGGGATGGGAGGGGTACCAGTGGGAGGGGAGGGTTAGTGGGAGTGGGATGAGATGGTTAGTAGGAGAGGGATGGGGGGGGAAGTGGGATAGGGATGGTAGATGTAGTGGGAGAGGGATGTGACGGGAGAGGGATGGGAGGGGTAAGTGGGGAAGGGGGATGGGAGGGTTAGTGGGATAGGGATGGGAGGGGTAGTAGGAGAGGGATGGGGGGGGGGAAGTGGGATATGCATGGTAGATGTAGTGGGAGAGGGATATGGAGGGTTAGTGGGATGGGAGGGTAGTAGAGAGGGATATTGTGGGATAGGGATGGATAAGCATGTGACGGATGAGTGGATGGGAGGGTTAGTGGGAGTGGGATGGGAGGGGTAGTATAAGAGGGATGGGGGGGGAGTGGGATAGGCATGGTAGATGTAGTGGGAGAGGGATGGGAGGGGTAAGTGGGGAAGTGGGATGGGAGGGTTAGTGGGAGTGGGATGGGAGGGGTAGTATAAGAGGGATGGGAAATAGGCATGGAGGGTAGTGGGAGAGGGATGTGACAGTGGAGTTAGTGGATGGGTTAGTGGGAGGGGGAGGGGAGGGTGAGTAGAAGAGGGGTGGGGGGGGGAGTGGGATAGGCATGGGAGAGGGATGTGACGGGAGAGGGATGGGAGGGTTAGTGGGAGTGGGATGGGAGGGGTAGTAGAAGAGGGATGGGGGGGGAGTGGGATAGGCATGGTAGATGTAGTGGGAGAGGGATGTGACGGGAGAGGGATGGGAGGGGTAAGTGGGGAAGTGGGATGGGAGGGTTAGTGGGAGTGGGATGGGAGGGATAGTAGGAGAGTGGTAGTGGGAGAGGGATGGAAGGGGTAGTGAGAGGGATATTGGGATGGGAAGGTTAGTAGGAGAGGGATGGGAGGGGTAGTGATAGAAGGATTGGAGGGGTAGTGAGAGAGGGATGGGAGAGGTAGTAAGAGAGGGATGGGAGGGGCAGTGGGATTGGAGGGGTAGTAGGAGAGGTATGGGAGGGGAGAGGGAGAGGGATGGGAGGGGTAGTAAGACAGGAACAGTGGATGAGGGCAGTGGGATTGGAGGGGTAGTAGGAGAGGGATGGGAGGGGCTGTGGGAGAGGGATGGGAGGGGTAGTAAGACAGGGATGGGAGGGGCAGTGGGATTGGAGGGGTAGTAGGAGAGGGATGGGAGGGGCTGTGGGAGAGGGATGGTAGCTGCAGTGGGAGAGGGATGGGAGGGGCTGTGGGAGAGGGATGGTAGCTGCAGTGGGAGAGGGATGGGAGGGGCTGTGGGAGAGGGATGGGAGGGGTAGTAAGAGAGGGATGGGAGGGGTAGTAAGAGAGGGATGGGAGGGGCAGTGGGATTGGAGGGGTAGTAGGAGAGGGATGGTAGCTGCAGTGGGAGGGGTAGTGGGATAGGGATGGGATGGTTAGTGGGAGAGGTATGGGAGGGGTAGTGAGAGAGGAATGGAAGGGGTAGTAGGAGAAGGATGGGAGGGGTAATGGAAGAGTACAAAGGAGATCAAGCAACAACAGTTCTAGTGACCCTTCTAGGCTGCTTGTCCTCCAAAACACTGAGGATCAAGTGTCGAAACAGTGGTTTAGAGTGGGTAAGGGAACATTGGAAAGGGGAATACTGCCCTGGAACTAATGTCTGTGACAGGATTAGGAAGTTAGTAAGGGACAGATGGGTTAGTAACTGAGGGGGGGATATAATAAAGTTATTCATTCACAAATGCAGTCAGTCGCGGGTTTAATGCAAGATATTTTTCTAGGCGAAGTTTAAATGAATCAACGGTGCTGCAGTCTATAACGTCTCGGGGAAGCCCATTCCACAAGTTGACAACTCTATTGAAGAAGACATTCTTAGATTCGTGTGAGTTAAAAGATTTACCAATAATTTTGCAACCGTTTCCCTGCGTGTAATTAGATTGGTTGATAGTGAAGTACTTACTACAGTTCATATTGTCGATGCCATTGATGATTTTGAACCCTTGGATTAAGTCGCCTCTTAATCTGTGCTGGGTTAAAGGAAATAGATTTAATTCTCTAAGACGCTCCTTGTATGGTTTGTTCTTTAGGCTAGGTATCATTTTGGTAACTCAATACATAGACGGAGGTCTTTTGAGAAAAAAACAAAAAAATACTCACCCTATGCGTAAAGTTGTAGACGATCGCTCGCTCGCGCAGCAAACATGAGGAAGAGGGAACTGGTTTGAAGTAGCGCCCGCGGGCATGAGCTAAGACAGGAGGGTTGAGGGAGTGCCCCGGGCATGAGAGAGAGAGAGAGAGAGAGAGAGAGAGGGAAAATAGGTTTTTCACAATACATAGACGGAGGTCTTTTGAAAAATAAATAAATAAATAAACTTCCTCACCCTATGCGTAATAGTTGTAGACGCTCGCTCGCTCGCTTTCTCTCTCTCTCTCTCTCTCTCTCTCTCCTCCGCGCACTAAGATCCCCCACACCACTTCGACCCACAGGCCTGCCTTCCCCCTCCCCCCTTCATCCCCCTCCTCTCCTTCTTTTCTTCCCCCTAATTTTAGGTCAACCACCCCCCTCGTTCGAGAAAGTTCGCTACCCCAACTAAAGGTGATTTAGTTAGAGACAAAGTATGTGCTGTAATAAATCCAATTTCATAAATAAATGATAAAATCATAAATACAGGACCCATCACGGCACACACTTGTTGCGTATATTTGAGGGTAGTGGGTAATTATGGTTGGGTGTGAAAGGGATCTGCCGTGTGTGGGCCAATCGGCTTTCTGCAGACTCCCATTTTCTTATTTATGAATGGCAAAACATATATTCAACATAAGAACATAAGAAAATGGGAGTCTGCAAAAAGCCAATTGGCCCACACCCAACCATAATTACCCACTACCCTCAATTATACGCAGCAAGTGTGTGTCGTGATAATTACAATTCCACGAATATATATGATCAAAGAATATACATATGGCCATATAATCACGAAGTTGGCTAATGGCAAACAAATATCTTCAAAGCATCATTGCTTGTATTCTCACATAAAATATACGCACTTCCCTTATTTACAGTACTTACGTACCATGTGTAGGCTGGGCTAATAGCCTACAATATCACAAATACATTATCAAAATTATAATTAGTCTAACAAAATCATGAAATAATGGCAACAAATTACTTGAAGGGATTTAGGCTATACAAGCAATATTGCTTGTGGCTCGCATTATTACCCACTACCTTCAAATATACGCACCAAGTGTATGTCGTGATAATTTCAATTTCACAAATATATGATCATAATTATTTTTAGCCTCGAAAATTATGATATAAATGCCAAATTTGCTTCAAAGCATTTCTATAAGCAATAATGCTTGTAGTCAAACTCACAAGCAATAAGAAATGTATATTGTACTCACCAACCCCCAGACCAGTAGCTTCACCTAACTCCTCGTCAGCATCTTCATAATTTTCTTCATCAACGTCTTCTTCATCAATTTCTAGATCGCTCTCTTCCTCCTCACGGTCACCATGGCGCCGTAAAGCATGTCTCGGGTGAAAAAATACGGTTTTCACCCCTTCTGCATCCTCCTCACTTTCACCACTATCACCAAGACCTTCCAGAGTATCATTCAACACCTCAGAGAGTGCTGAAGAATTCATAAGCACTGCTGGATCCTGTGCGGTGAGAGGCGCCTCACGACTAGCCTGGCGCGACCCACTAGGGCGGGCTGCCGCGGAATCGGACACTGGCAAATTTCATCTATCCATCATGGCTGCGAGAGCGGTACTGGCTCACGCTCCCGTGGTGAGGAGGAGTGGGAGGGAGTCTGTAGTACACCCCCCAACCACCATATGGAGTTTTCCACTTAAATTAGTGCGGGAATAGCCGCCCGACATATGTCGGGCCCCGCGGCTCGAGGATTAAGATCGTATGTCAAGCCCGAGGATGGATGTGAGATATGAGATATGTATGTTCCAAAGTTTTTGAAACTATTCTTGCTTCCATATTTCGTAAGCACTTACTAAAACCAAACCAGCATAGGTTCAGAGCCTCAAAGACCACAACAACAGCTATCGCAATGGCTTATTAATACATTGCACAAAACATAGAAAAGATAAACCAATGCACAGTAGTACTCAGAGATGTTACCAAGGCCTTTGACAAAATGTGGCATGGAGGATTGAAATACAAATTGCTCAATCTTGGTTAACCAACATGTTTAGAAAAAAATACTATGCAATTTCCCTACTAATCGATCAGCAAAAATTAAACTTAACAACAACTTAAGCAAAGAAATACCAGTACTAAGTGGTGTACCAAAAAGAAGCAACATCTCTCCCACACTATACATAATATATACCAGTGACCTTCCAGACTCAAGATTAATATAGACATCATATACTTAGATGACGTAACACAAAAATAAAATATGAAGGTAAATCCAAGAGGATTATGGCGGCAAAAATAGAAGCAGAAATCAAGCAGATTAGTGCCTACGAAAAAAGGTGGAAAATAAAGACAAACTCAAATAAGTTTACAATAGTCCCAATTGCTAAATTTAAGATAGAGGATATAGTGGTCAACGGTGAGGTACTAGAACAGAAGAAAGAGGGTAAAATCCTAGGTCAAGCTATTAACACCAGAGGCATAGTTCCCCACATTAAAGACAGAGTACGGAGAGTGTTACGACCTGGCACTCGGGTACACAAGGGCTCTCAATCAGGACTCGAATACGGCTCGCTGCCACAACGGAAACACACGATCCCAACCCCTGAGTACTGCCAGCCGAACAAAAAACACCAATACCCTCCAGAGTTCAATCTGCTATAACGGGGTATACAAGAACTCGGTACTAGTGTTCAACAACAGACTAATAAAGAGACAGGAATTCTCTAGTCTGGTCAACAATCAAACAAAGAAGTAAGAAACAACAACACCAAAGAATAGTGTTGGCCGAAGCCGAAGTAATCCACCCTTGACTAAGAACTTAAGAAGTCCTCCACCCTCTACTTCGGATCGGCACTATTACGTTACGTTAATTAATAGTCCTTAAGCATCGAGCAAGGAATCTTCTGAAAAAAGTTAGATGCTTCTCGGATGCTCGTAAGAAGTACGTATCGGATTTTGAACAGTAATTCAATAAGAAAAACACTGGCAATTAAATACTATTAAAGGTTTAAATTGGCATAAGAATAATTAAAAGAATATGCAATAGTAAATGGCAAACATTAAAAAGAAGTACTCCGCAAATGCACCGGCAATAGCCTAATCGGATTGTGCTCGTGGGCCACTAATCACTAAAGTAGCCAAGCTTGCAACACATGAAATCAATAGTGCTTAAACAATATCATACATAAGGAAAGCTTCAATACTATTCTGTATCTACTAATCGAGTAAAGTCTAGCTGGGGTACTGTGGGCAAAAGGTAGCAGTGACTGAGCAAAAACGGCTCGTAGCCTAGCGAAGTCCTCACAACTGTTTAAAGTATTACGTTAAAACTAACAAGTGCACTTTGAGAAATCCAGATCCCTTGTATCTGGTTTTCTCCCGGCTCCTTGACAAAGTAAAAACAAACTGTTAATAAAATACAGGGTGGTTAGGCTCTTGCCCTCACGCACTGTAAATTATTAACTCAACACAGTCAGCCGCGAAGACAACCTAGGCTTCACTGAACCGAAACGAGTATGCAGGTTTATCGCTTAACCACTGCATCAAACAACAACTCGTAACACAGAAAAGCCTTACCCCAGTCTAGCATTACCTAGACTAGCAGAAAACAGGAATAATAATAATAACACACAGGGAAATGCATAGACAAGTGCAACAAACATAAATCAATCCTATTCTAAGTTAACCCTTCCAAAATAGGCTATCTAATAGGCATGTATCTCATGAGAACTCAAGCGATAATACGTTGGCTGACTAGCTCTGCACCAACGGGACCATGGAAGTTAAAAAGGGTAGGGAAAAGAGGAGATAAGAATGTAAGGTAGTAGAGAAAGTTCACATCAGTCAGAAGAATATATATAGTTAGCAAGGGAAATGAGAAGTCGCTCTGCCTAATGAGTTCTGATCAAAAAATGGCTAGACTTCCCTTTTTATACTCGGCCCTCTAGTGAGCCCAACGTGAACTACTAAGGACCGCCCACTGACAATCATTACGTAATTTCTCTCTCTCCTCTGGGATAGACAAAGGCTTTCCTAGCACTGAGGGGAGGGGGGAGGGGGGGGGAGTGCTAGTGAGTTAGGCCCACCTCCCGCATGGCGCACCCACTGACCCCCAACTGTGGCTGCCGCTTCTCCCATCATTACAAATAAGTTTTACACACAATACTTATAACTAATGATATAAAATAGAACTCGTTGACTCAGATGAAAACAAAATACATATTCATATTACTTATAGTACAACGGCTCACATGAACTAAGTTAGGAAACTCTACATAGACTACAGCCAAAGTTCCTGCCCTGACGATCCTAGCGAGAGTGGGGCATGACTAGGCGTTCTGTACAGCATGCTCACACTGGACATGCGTCACACCTCCCCCAAGATTTTACTTGCTCAACCCTGAGCTAAAATCTGACAAACACAGAACCCCATCAAGCCCCTCACGCCCAGCGACCGCATGGCACTAAAACAAAGCTGAGTTTATCACCAAAACACATCTTATTATTAACCAAAATTCACATTTTATAACTCCTCCCAACAATAGCAAAAAGACACAATATCATGCTCCCAGAGCGAGCTTACAGCAGCTCAGCCGTTTGATAGTTCGTGGACTACTCAAACTCTATAGGCTATGACAAACTTATACGATTACCTATATCAAAAGAAAGAGTTGTTTATATGATTTTTATATTTTAATATGTTTTTCCCGGCTGCACTATAAGGGCAGCCTATTTTCCTCCACTCAAACCCACACACCTGTGATAGCCTACGACTGATCATCCACCCTTGATAAACAATCCGCGATCACATTGTCACATCCAGCAATATGACGGATGTCCAGGTTATACTCCTGCAACATCAAAGACCACCTGGTCAGTCTCATATTGCGATTGTGAAATTGATTCAGGAATCTCAAAGGGTGATGATCAGTGTAGATAACCACGACTGGGCCATAGGCTGGAACATACACCTCGAAGTGCCTGAGCGACAGCACAATCGCCAGTAATTCCTTTTCTATTGTAGAATAGTTCTTTTGTGCAGCATTGAACTTCTTAGAAAAGAAACTTACTGGGTGTTCCACACCTTCATTGTCTGTCTGTAGCAAGACGGCACCAGCCCCTACACCACTAGCATCTGTTGCCAGCTGAAAAGGCCTGTTAAAGTCTGGGGCCCTGAGTATCGGGTGAGTACATAGCAAATGTTTCACCAAAGTGAAAGCCTTTTCACACTCAGGTGCCCACAAAAACTTTTTGTCTTTAGATAACAAATCTGTGAGAGGTGCCAACACCGTTGAGTAACCTTTTATGAAGCGTCTGTAGTAGCCTATCATACCCAAGAATCTCATAATCTGCTTCTTGGTTGTTGGGTGCAGACATTTATTGATAGCCTGTACCTTGTTCTGAGGAGGGCACACCTGTCCCCTTCCCACTACAAACCCAAGGTACTGCACAGTGGCTTTTACGAAGTCACACTTTGCCAAATTTACTACCAGACCTGCTTCACTAAGTTTCCGGAACAAGGTCTCAAGGTGCTCACAATGGCTCTCAAAGTCGTCATCATAAATGATTACATCGTCCAAATATACGGTGCAATTTGGAATGTCCTTTACAATTTCATTCATCAGGTTCTGAAACGTTGCTGGTGCATTCTTAAGTCCGTAAGGCATAACATTGCACCGGTAGGTACTCCCATCCACAACAAGACCACATACCTCTTTAGCACGCTCGGACAAAGGTACTTGCCAGTAACCTTTTACTAAATCTACTTTAGACAAAAAACGAGCATTACCAATTTTGTCAACACTATCATCAACCCGAGGAAGAGGATATGGGTTAGTTGGAGTCAAACCGTTTAACCTACGGAAATCAATACAAAAGCGTACCTTGCCATCTGGCTTAGGCTGCAGTGTTACAGGGGAAGTCCACTTAACTGTGCCTTTCTCTATCAACCCTCTACCGAGCATATACTCCAACTCATCCCTCAGAGCTGGTAGTTTTATGGGGGGCACACGGTACGGGATTGACTTAAAGGGTAGATGGTCCCCCACGTCAACATCATGCATAGCCTGAGTAGTGAGGCCTGGGTGTTCAGCAAATACAGTGGGGTATGAACCGAACAACTGACGGATAGCATCAAACTGCGGCTCAGGCAAATGAGCTATAGCCTCGTCAGCCCTTAGGCTCGAGTTCCCCGCCCACTGATCCGCTGAAACATGTTGATCCCAGCTATCCTCCTCTGAAGCTTGACTGTCCCCCTCTCCTTCTCCACCATGGCCGCAACAAGCCAACACAGGGACAGTGAGAGGCTCAGAGGGGCGCCTCACATACTCTTTAATAAGGTTCACGTGACATAACTGGTTCTTTTTCCTCCTGTCTGGAGTGGCAACAAGGTAATCTAAGTCTGAAATTTTTTCTACAATTTTATAAGGTCCAGTGTACTTCGCAGAGAGGGGGTTACCAACCAAAGGCAACAAAATTAATACCTCTTGTCCTACAGTGAACTTCCGGAGCCTCACTTTGCGATCATACCTGTCCTTCATCAAAGCTTGTGATTCTGTCAAATTTCTACCTGCCATCTCCAGACTCTTAAGCATGCGCTCACGGCTTTCAAGCACATACTTTAATAATGGACAAGGCTGCACAGTCCCCTCCCAAATTTCTTTCAGCATGTTAAGGGGGCCCCTGACACGGTGTCCAAAAATCAGCTCGTTTGGACTAAATCCCAGGCTCTCACCAGGTACCTCCCGAGCAGCAAACAGCACATAAGGCAATCCAAGATCCCAATCCATACCGT
The DNA here is from genome assembly GCA_032716605.1 of Paralithodes platypus. Classification (NCBI taxonomy): domain Eukaryota; kingdom Metazoa; phylum Arthropoda; class Malacostraca; order Decapoda; family Lithodidae; genus Paralithodes; species Paralithodes platypus. The sequence continues at coordinate 17,111,572 of CM064541.1, forward strand.
TGTCAGCACAATAACACCTGAGCATGCTTTTAAGTGTAGCATGCCACCGCTCAAGCACCCCTTGACTCTCAGGGTGATACGCTGACGGTACTACTGCTCGTATCCCATGCTGTTGCATTGTTTGCTTGAACATGTTGGAGGTGAAATTAGATCCCTAATCAGACTGAATCTCCTCCGGGTAACCGTACCTTGAGAAGTACCACAACAAGTTACTGACTACCGTCTTAGCCATTCCATTTTTCATAGGGTATGCATCGGGGTATCTAGTGGCAACATCCATTATGGTTAACAAAAATTTATTTCCCGCCTTAGTGGGAGGGAGTGGACCAACCATGTCAACAATAATTTTACTAAAGGGTGGCCCAATCACAGGAATAGGGTGTAACGGAGCCTTAGGAATAACTTGGTTCGGTTTCCCGACACGTTGACAAATATCACAGGAGTTTATCCATGACTGCACATGAGACTTCATCCCCGGCCACCAAAACAATTTCCCCAAAGCCGCCACCGTTTTTCTCACCCCTAGATGTCCTGCCAGTGGTGTGTCATGCGCCAACCTCAGTAGGCTATCCCTGCACTCCCGTGGCACCACCAACTGGTCCACTACTCCGGACCCCTTTTGCCAACTACGTTTAGGGTCTTGAAAACGCCTATAAAGGATGCCTTCTAAATAAAAAAAATCTCCTGGCTGTGCATCGCCGTCCTCGTCGAGCTCTACAGCTCCATTAGCACACGTTTGGAGCTCAGGGTCCTCTAGTTGCAACCGACGTATATCTGAGGGTGCCAAGCGATCTAACTGCTCCCGGAGCAATGCATGACCTTCCCCGATACTGGGCTGCTCCCTCTGTCTCTCTCGATGTACATAACGTTGCTGTCGTGGAGACTCGTCATGCCCAGCCTCGTCACTCTCGATGACAGGCCCAGGGGCTACTCCAGAATTAAGTAATGGTGCTAATACTGAATCACCCAGGAGAGCCGCCGAGTCAAAACTCTTAAAACCAACTCCAGCTTTAGCCTCCTCCTGTTGATCGTTCCTCCGCTGGTCTGAAGACGGAGGACTAGGCTGTGACACTTTAGCTGCCCGAGCTCGGGTGACAACACACGCCATGGGTTGTGTCTGGCACCGCTCGACCCACTCTTGCTCTTCCCTACTCACGTCGGCCGGCCTCTCGGCAACGACTAACGGTAGAACCTCAGAAGCGGGCATTGCAAAGTCGTTGCCGAGAAGAAGGTCGACGCCCTCCACTGGCAGTTTCTCCACAATCCCGACATCCAATTCACGTGCCACACCATCCACCTCCAACTCCAACCGCACCAGCGGGTATGACCGAGTTGCATTAATACCCTGCACCACTACCACCCGAGCTGCGTTTATAGGGTAGCCAGTCAAGTTTTTCATCAGAGTCTGGGAAGCACCTGTATCACGCAAGACCTCTACTCCATGCTTGCGCCCCGCCCACATCACGCAACCCCGCCCTCTATGGTCACAAAAAACATCCTGAGCAGGGTTCGAGCCTCCCAGGTGCTTCTGCATTGGCTGTGCCTCAGTCTCTGACGAACTGCGCCAGGCAAACTCAGATGACTTCGGAGACACACCAATGTTGCAGGCCAAAGACACAGCTGCTGTAGGTGGTTTGCTAGGACAGACTCTTGCAAAGTGCCCCTTTTTATGACAATGATAACACTCCAACAAGGGGCGTCACGCCCCTTGTTACCTGCCTCACTACGCTGGGCAGACCCGCACCCACGAATTAGTGATAGCCGGAGGTCAGCCATCTCAGCTGCCTCCTGTAGAGTTTTTGGGTTCTTTTCTTTACTAGTTAAAGTCATTTCTGCACCAGTACACTTATAAAACTGCTCGAGCAGAAACAGCTCAGTCAACTGTTCGGCCGTCTCAGCTTTCTCAGAACGTGTCCAGTTTTTAAATGCATCTTTTAAGTCCCGGGCATGTTCAAGAAAGGTCGCCTCCCTAGTCTTTGTAACACCCCGAAACTTCAATCGATATGTTTCCGGTTGCAACTCGTATGCCCGTAGGACAGCTCTCTTCAATTCTGGGTAGTCTATGCAAGACTCTAAAGGCAGTGCATCATAAGCCTTCAGACCCTTACCCGTAAGTCTTGAGGAGACTAGAGCTGCCCACTTCTCTTCAGGCCAATTATGCTCCCTACATTTCTTCTCAAAACGATTAAAAAATTCTGTGACTTCAGTTTCACTAAATACCGGCACCAATTTGACTAATTGGGCCAAGGACTGTTCTCTTACTTGGCCCTCACGGCCCATCCAAGTCCCTGTCGACTCTGCACGAGACTTATCTAACTCTAATTTAGCACAATATTTCTCCGAGTCGTACCTAAGCTCAGCCTCATGCCTCCTCGTCTCATCCTCCTGCCTCCTGGTCTCATTCTCCTGCCTCCTGGTCTCATCCTCCTGCTTCCTAGCCTCAATCTCCTGCTTCCTAGCCTCAATCTTAGCAAGCTCAAGTCTAAATACCATATCTGGAGACAGGCAGGAAGAGGGAGCTGCCACTACTGAAGGAGGGGGGGCAAAAACTGGGGAACCACCATGTGCACCACCCGAGGGCACTCCAATCTGCCAATTCTCATCCCTCTGTGGGAGAGTGCTAACCTCCGGTAACTGAGTGGACGGCACTGTGGGAGTCGAGTGAGAGGGGATCTGGGGAGGAACCCCCCCCAAACGCCCTCTCCTCCGAAACCCCATGTCGCCCACGCAACACCCAGGAAATCAGCTCCCCCTTGGACATCCCTACTACATTGGAAATGCCCAAAACCTTGGCTATCAGGTGCAAGCCACAAACATCCACCCCCGTCAGCCTCTCCTCCGTCACGTGGTACCGCTTACTCACAAAAACTCTAGCATCCTCCTCACTGGTTACTAACGGCACACCTTCAAATGGCATCTCTCGCTCATCGTCAGTGCTAATGCACGACATACTGAAGTCCACAAAAAAAATCTCGAGACAAAAGTGTTAAACTTCCTATGCAAGCACTAATTACTAAATTAACTGGAGTCTCTTAAATGCTTTACTAATTGCCATACAAACAAAAATATTATTCAATATGCACGCTAAAATACAAACAAACAAATGTTGTACAACTCTGCAAAAATGTATACTGTTCACAAAATCCTAAGCAAGGTCGCCATTTGTTACGACCTGGCACTCGGGTACACAAGGGCTCTCAATCAGGACTCGAATACGGCTCGCTGCCACAACGGAAATACACGATCCCAACCCCGGAGTACTGCCAGCCGAACAAAAAACACCAATACCCTCCAGAGTTCAATCTGCTATAACGGGGTATACAAGAACTCGGTACTAGTGTTCAACAACAGACTAATAAAGAGACAGGAATTCTCTAGTCTGGTCAACAATCAAACAAAGAAGTAAGAAACAACAACACCAAAGAATAGTGTTGGCCGAAGCCGAAGTAATCCACCCTTGACTAAGAACTTAAGGAGTCCTCCACCCTCTACTTCGGATCGGCACTATTACGTTACGTTAATTAATAGTCCTTAACCCTTAATTAGCGGCGAGCAACATAAGTCGAGTTAAAAAAAGCTGGACTATGTGGCGGCGCTCGACATAACTCGAGTGGCAATTTCAGCACGTAATGTGGCTGAGAGAGAGAGACAAGTGGTGGCAGGAGACTAGCGAGCGTATGACTGCTCCAGACCACCGCGGCGAACCTACTGACACAAATCTCAGCTCCCTCCTCCCTCTCTCACTCGCTACATACTCAATTATGTACTGAAAGTACCGAATTACCTGCTTTTTGCACTCGCGTTGCACGGTTATTGCAAGAAAACTATCCATCATACAAGGATCGTTATGGTGTCATTCGAAAGCTCTGTTTATGCCCTTTCAGGGATAGGTACTTGTTTTACGTTCTGGGTCTTATTTAGGCATGAAAATGATCACGTAAACAGCCCTATTTTGGCTAAAAACACCCCGCTGTGCGGTACACATAAATAAACCGCATAGGCCGCTCGTAAGGTGTTAAGCATCGAGCAAGGAATCTTCTGAAAAAAGTTAAGATGCTTCTCGGATGCTCGTAAGAAGTACGTATCGGATTTTGAACAGTAATTCAATAAGAAAAACACTGGCAATTAAATACTATTAAAGGTTTAAATTGGCATAAGAATAATTAAAAGAATATGCAATAGTAAATGGCAAACATTAAAAAGAAGTACTCCGCAAATCCGTGTGTTTATTAGCAATGATTTGAAGCCTAGAAAACAGTGTATAAGCGTTCGTAATAAGGCAAACAGGATTCTCGGGTTCATCTCTAGGAGTGTGAGTAACAGAACTGCTGATGTTATCTTAAAACTTTACTTGTCATTAGTGAGACCCCATATGGATTATGCTGTCCAATTTTGGTGTCCTTATTACAGAATGGACATAGATTCATTGGAGAGAGTACAGCGTAGAATGACAAAAATGATCCATAATATTAGAAATCTTTCGTATGAAGAAAGGTTGAAGAAATTAGGTTTACATTCGTTAGAGAGACGCAGAGTTAGAGGGGATATGATAGAGGTGTTCAAGTGGGTTAGTGGGATTAACAAAGGGGACATGGCAAATGTACTAAAGCTCAGTGATAGCGAAAGAACTCGTACCAATGGTTTCAAATTAGATAAATTTCGTTTCAGAAAAGATATAGGCAAGTATTGGTTTGGTAACAGAGTTGTAGACGGGTGGAATGGACTACCAAGTGCTATAGTGGGATCTAAAACTGTAGAGAGCTTTAAGATAAAATTGGATAAGCATATGGACGAGAAGGGTTGGGTGTGAAGGGGGATCAGCCGGGTTGGGCCAATCAGCGCTCTGCAGACCTCCATAATCCTGCGTTAATCTCTAACCGTTTTGGTAAGATGATCCTCAGGGTATTAGAGTGTGAAGCCTATAATTGGGCTTTGTAATGAATTGGGGTTGTGTGGGACAGGGATCTGCCTTGCTTAGGCCAATCGGCTTTCTGCAGACTCCCATTTTCTTATGTTCTTATGTTCTTATGTTCAAATGCAACGGCAATAGCCTAATCGGATTGTGCTCGTGGGCCACTAATCACTAAAGTAGCCAAGCTTGCAACACATGAAATCAATAGTGCTTAAACAATATCATACATAAGGAAAGCTTCAATACTATTCTGTATCTACTAATCGAGTAAAGTCTAGCTGGGGTACTGTGGGCAAAAGGTAGCAGTGACTGAGCAAAAACGGCTCGTAGCCTAGCGAAGTCCTCACAACTGTTTAAAGTATTACGTTAAAACTAACAAGTGCACTTTGAGAAATCCAGATCCCTTGTATCTGGTTTTCTCCCGGCTCCTTGACAAAGTAAAAACAAACTGTTAATAAAATACAGGGTGGTTAGGCTCTTGCCCTCACGCACTGTAAATTATTAACTCAACACAGTCAGCCGCGAAGACAACCTAGGCTTCACTGAACCGAAACGAGTATGCAGGTTTATCGCTTAACCACTGCATCAAACAACAACTCGTAACACAGAAAAGCCTTACCCCAGTCTAGCATTACCTAGACTAGCAGAAAACAGGAATAATAATAATAACACACAGGGAAATGCATAGACAAGTGCAACAAACATAAATCAATCCTATTCTAAGTTAACCCTTCCAAAATAGGCTATCTAATAGGCATGTATCTCATGAGAACTCAAGCGATAATACGTTGGCTGACTAGCTCTGCACCAACGGGACCATGGAAGTTAAAAAGGGTAGGGAAAAGAGGAGATAAGAATGTAAGGTAGTAGAGAAAGTTCACATCAGTCAGAAGAATATATAGTTAGCAAGGGAAATGAGAAGTCGCTCTGCCTAATGAGTTCTGATCAAAAAATGGCTAGACTTCCCTTTTTATACTCGGCCCTCTAGTGAGCCCAACGTGAACTACTAAGGACCGCCCACTGACAATCATTACGTAATTTCTCTCTCTCCTCTGGGATAGACAAAGGCTTTCCTAGCACTGAGGGGAGGGGGGAGGGGGGGGGGGGGGAATGCTAGTGAGTTAGGCCCACCTCCCGCATGGCGCACCCACTGACCCCCAACTGTGGCTGCCGCTTCTCCCATCATTACAAATAAGTTATACACACAATACTTATAACTAATGATATATAATAGAACTCGTTGACTCAGATGAAAACAAAATACATATTCATATTACTTATAGTACAACGGCTCACATGAACTAAGTTAGGAAACTCTACATAGACTACAGCCAAAGTTCCTGCCCTGACGATCCTAGCGAGAGTGGGGCATGACTAGGCGTTCTGTACAGCATGCTCACACTGGACATGCGTCACAAGAGGGAAACAAGCACTTGGTGAGATCCGGAAATGTTATGACCTACCTACCAACATTAAACTATACCTGATAAAAACCTTAGTCCTGCCCATAATGCAATACCCACCTGTACCATTACATACAATAAGTAACACACAAATGTATGAACTTCAAAAAATAAAAATAAAATGCCTCAACTTCGCACACAACGAATAATATCCTTATAACCACAATACTAAAGAACTCCACAACCTATCTAAAATGTCACATCTCAACATTACACTACATAATCGAGCTAGAAGAACGTGGGACAAACTAATACAAAGCAACGAACCTCTATGTACCTACCTTCAAGAAAGCCAAGGGAGACACATTCATGCCTGGTTCCCAAGCTCACTATGGACAATAGACAGAGGGGAACCAGAGCCGAGGGATACCAGATGATAAGGAGTAATATTTAATATTCAACATTTATGATCAACATATGATATTTTATAAAGTTCCATTTCATGAAAATTATCTCATTTATCGACATCATCCTGCCCTTTCACTGATCAATTTCTAGTCATGTTTTATTTTTATATTACAATTTTGTTAATCTTACAGCTTCCTTTTTATCATGCGAGTCTTTAATACATTCATTTTAACCCTTGTCTAGCGGGGTGTTTTGGGCTCATTTGGGCATATTCAGGCCCTCCTGAATGATCAATCAAGTATCTGCATGAAAATAAATTTATTCAGCAAAAAACTAGGCACTAAAAGCTTCAAAATGAGACCAGAACGAGCTACGTAGCACTCGTGGTTCTCTTGCAGTGGTGCCACGAACTTGGAAGTTTAGCATATATCGGTATATTTTCCCCAGCTATGCTCACTACTGGCTACACTGCCGGCCTCTCGAGAACACAGGGAACATGAGTTAATGGGCGGCGGTAAGCCCTGGGAGTCGGCTGTCTGGCCCGCTGCGCTCCCAGCCATTTGCACTCGATTTTAACCCTTTAAAAGCCTTAATAATGCTCCTAACTTGCTGCGAATTGGTGCAAGACTTAAGTCGAGCGCCGCCAATAAGGGTTAATGAAAGGTATATACACTTTTCTAAACTTTTCTTTATGTAATATCTCGTTTACACTTTTATTGAACTTTTTGTCAGGTTTATCAATTTCATGGCTTCCTTACATCCATTCATGTCTTATTTGATCTTACCTTGTGCCATATTGTGTTTCAGCAGAAGTTTATGACATAGAGGTGAGGAGGCGGAAGGTACCGTTAGGTACACTCACGCGTACTAAAAGTGGATCAGGGGTGGGTCCTTCCTTACCCCTACTCCACCCTGGGCAGGTGGAAGGTGGGAGTCGGGTCCAAGTCTACCCCCACCTTCCACCCCCAAACTATCCCCAACTCCCCCACCGTCCTTCTCTAGCTGGCAGTTAGTGATTGGAGGCGATTATTCTCATGTATTGTAAATTATTGTAATACCATCTTTGCACATGCTTACAATGGCCAACATTTATTAATACAATATAATGTATTCTTGAACTCTCAAAATGAGTCTCTATACACACATGGGTTACAATAATATCGGTCCTGGTGGATCACATTATGTGCTTTCATTAATTTCATTGGAGGTGTTTGGTGTTGTGGTGAAATTAATAACAAAAATAGATTGTCTTGGTCTTCTACCTACCTACCTCTCTCTCTTTTTCTCTCTCTCTCTCTCTCTCTCAGACTACGAGGTCATCTCATTCAAGTTTTTAAAATAGGTAATGGGTTTGACAATGTGGATCATAGCAATATGTTTAGCCTAAATATGGATACAATACGCAACCATGGCTGACAGTTAGAATTGAAAAGGTTCAACACTAGTATTTGTGGAAACTGTTTCTCATTTAAGATATGATCTACCTGGAATAAACTTTCCTCAGAAGTTGTAAACGTTTCCTCAGTAGAGCAGTTCAAGAAGAGTGGATAGTATTTTGCACACTCTGTAAGGATTGTAGTGCACTGAACAATATCTCACCTTCCACTTCGAAAATGTCCACGAAATGTTCGGCAAGGTCTTTGAGATACTAACTATTCCTTGTAACTCTCTCATAGCACACACTTTCTACAACCAAGATTTTACGGGTCTGAATGGGGTATATTTCCCTTAATTAGAGTGTGTGATGAGTGTTGCCTGCATTCGATACACATAGAGAAGAATAGATGGTAAAACTGTCTGTTAAACCTATGCACTATTTGGGGGTTTGTAGAGGCGAAAGGCTGGGATCACAGATAGAGACAGAGAAGGGGGAAGTGAGAAGGCGAGCCCTGCTACTCAAGGGCTCGATACTCAAACCTTACTAAAAATGAACACCGACTTTGATCGTAAATTGTATCGAGTTCTACATTTAATTGATTGAAAACGAAGTGTATATGCCACATATAATTAAATGCAGACCGTTTATAGTATGGATGGTATTGAATAAATGGGAGAAACTGATTGAAATGGTAGACGAAACAATCAACAATAGTCGCAACACTATTCCAGCCAATCTTTGCCTTTAGACCTTTCCTTTAATATTAAAAAAGCCCGACTGTGCAAGTAATTTGAAAACTTAGGAGTAGATTGTAGAGGAAACGTTGGTGTGTATTGCAATAATGGTGAACACAATATCAGGAATAATGTATGATATTGGAATTAATTACGGTATCATTATATTACAATCACATCAAGTCTTGGTCGTGGAATGTAGTGCAATGAGAGAGGGACACACACACGCAGAGAGAGAGAGAGAGAGAGAGAGGGGTAGAAGACCAATAGAGCCGAGATTCTTGTAACCCATGTGTGTATAGAGACTCATTTTGAGAATACAAGTATACATTATATTGTATTAATAAATGTTGGCCATTGTAAGCATGTGCAAAGATGGTATAACACAAATTTACAATACATGAAAATAATCGCCTCCAATCACTAACTGCCAGCTAGAGAAGGAGGGTGGGAGAGTTGGGAATAGTTTGAGGGTGGGAGGTAGGGGCAGACTTGGACCCGACTCCCCCCTTCCACCTGCCCAGGGTGGGGTAGGGGATGGAAGGACCCACCCCTGAGCAACTTTTAGTACGCGTGAGTGTACCCTTCCGCCCCCTCCCCTCCCTGAGCACGACATTGGCAGCCTCCCACCTTCCCCTTGCCTATTTGCAATCAGAATATAAAGAAAACTGAGCTATGGCTGGTGAGGATAGTTATACACTTAAACAACAATTAAGAACTAGCAATGCAGACCGGCGGCAAACTTTACACTCTTTCTATATTTCCTTCACTTCACCCTCTTTAGCTTCTACTAATAACCTTATTTCCCATAAGCTTTACTATCCCAAACCTTGACCCTTGAACAGGACTCACTCTGCCACGGGCACCTGCCCGGATCACATAGCAACGCTCTTAATAGACAAACCCCCCTTGCTCACCTTGGCACCCATGGGGAGATATATAAGCCTGTTCCAGTCCTCCAGCAACCGAGCTCTATTGAACACAAGATGAGCCTGGACCTAGTACACCGCCCACCCTTGGCACAGATACACCTACAATATCCTGATGCCTGCTGACACATCGCTAGCCTTCACACAATAAGCAAAGCGATTCAAGAGTGTCACCTGGTGGTAGATGGTACCGAAAAGAGGGATCTGAGGTATTGGCCAGCTTTGAAGTGGTGAAGAGAGAAAGAAGAGATCTCCTGTCTACTAGAGCGGGCTTTGTGTTTCAACAATAAAATCTATGTGTTCTTATAGAACAACCAAAGAGAAACTGATTAGACAAATGATGAAATACAGAGATGATGTGTTCAGAGATATAGCTGTTATTGTTAGTAAAGACACTCAGTCAGCCAGCTAGCAATAGTACAGGATCTTATAGGATATTAAGTAAAGATATGTTAAATATTAAGTGGAACTTCTTCGGGATAATGCTTTAAGGGAAAGCATTGATAATGCCCAGGTAATTGAGATAACAGGATTTACCTGAGCAGTTTTCAGGGGTTTAGCATTTGCAAACTATGTTATACCTAGCTGAAGGAATAGTTAGAGATGGGTTTCAGCCCATACCCAAGAAATACTAATGTTGTTATAAGGAAACAACCAGTATTAATTAGATATTCACCTCGTCGACAGCATGCTTTCGATTGCGGTAAATATCTAGCCAACTAGTTTTAAGGATGTCATTGATTGAATAATAGTGTGTAATATTTGTAAATTGACCTGAAGGACATAGCGTTCTGATACTGTAAAGGTGTCATAAATACCTGTTGATTTAGTAATTGTGTCCAATATTGCAAAGGGGATTTAAGAACGCGGAACTAATAATTGTTTATTAGTATGGTTATGGTGATGTAAATAACAAAGGGTTCATTATTCGTGTCTAATATGATTAGGGTGATTTGATCCCATGTAAAGGAATAAGTGCTTCTGATATTGTCATGGTGAGGTGAGAACATATGGGTAAAATCCTCGGTCCTAATAATATTAAGGTGATTAAAGGACATATTGAGGTCAGAGAATCATTTTCTATGGGAATTACGGCTACCATGGGAGTATGTTAAATAAAGACACCAACTTCTAAACAACTGTCGAATTATTCCCACCCTAGTAGAGCAGTGAATTAAGTTTAAGTACAACAACAATAATAATAATAATAATAATAATAATAATAATAATAATAATTATACTAATTATAATACTCATAATAATTCAATATATATATATACAATAAAAAAGGGACAAATACTCGGCTTTATTTCACGCTTCAACTCCCGCCTCGCTTCTCCCTGTGTAAATACTGAATATATGCAGGGCCATTATACAATCGTCCCGGCCTAAAACTAAACCCTTGTATCATATTCGGACCATTTAGGAGTGGGGATCTAGTGCGGGGAGAGTGATACTATACTGCTGTGTCATGTGTAATGGCTGTAAAATGCTGTGTGTGTGTGTGTGTGTGTGTGTTAGGAGTGGGGATCTAGTGCGGGGAGAGTGATACTATACTGCTGTGTCATGTGTAATGGCTGTAAAATGCTGTGTATGTGTGTGTGTGTGTGTGTGTGTTAGGAGTGGGGATCTAGTGCGGGGAGAGTGATACTATACTGCTGTGCCATGTGTAATGGCTGTGAAATGCTGTGTGTGTGTGTGTGTGTGTGTGTTAGGAGTGGGGATCTAGTGCGGGGAGAGTGACACTATACTGCTGTGCCATGTGTAATGGCTGTGAAATGCTTAGTTGTGTGTGTGTGTGTGTGTTAGGAGTGGGGATCTAGTGCGGGGAAAGTGATACTATACTGCTGTGTTATGTGTAATGGCTGTGAAATGCTGTGTGTATGTGTGTGTGTGTCTGTGTGTGTGTGTTAGGAGTGGGGATCTAGTGCGGGAAGAGTGATACTATACTGTTGTGTCATGTGTAATGGTTGTTGTTGTTGTTGTTGTTGTTCCCCAAGCTGCCTGGCCGAACATCCCCAAGGCCCCGAGCAAGGCCAAGGCCATAACCGAGCGCCCCCACAGAACCCTCCCCGCCGACCACAATAAAGCCTGGGTGACCGAAGCCACTCCATGGCGGGGAGCTTGAGGAGGGTGCGGAAACGCCCGGGAAACCAAAGCCCCACCCAGGGCCCTGTGCCCCTCAGCAATTATGAAGAGAAAGTTGAGGGGCAAGGGAAAAATGTGACGCTTTGGCTTCCAATCTTGGTAGATTGGGAGGTCAATCCACGTTAGTGTAATGGTTGTGAAATGCTGTGTGTGTGTTAGGAGTGGGAATCTAGTGCGGGGAGAGTGATACTATACTTCTGTGTTATGTGTAATGGCTGTGAAATGCTGTGTGTATGTGTGTTTGTGTCTGTGTGTGTGTGTTAGGAGTGGGGATCTAGTGCGGGGAGAGTGATACTATACTGCTGTGTCATGTGTAATGGCTGTGAAATGTTCTGTGTGTGTGTGTGTGTGTGTGTTAGGAGTGGGGATCTAGTGCGGGAGAGTGATACTATACTGCTGTGACATATGTAATAGCTGTGAAATGCTGTGTGTGTGTGTGTTAGGATTGGGGATCTAGTGCGGGGAGAGTGATACTATACTGCTGTGACATATGTAATGGCTGTGAAATGCTGTGTGTGTGTGTGTGTGTGTGTTAGGAGTGGGGATCTAGTGTGGGGAGAGTGATACTATACTGCTGTGCCATGTGTAATGGCTGTGAAATGCTGTGTGTGTGTGTGTGTGTGTGTGTTAGGAGTGGGGATCTAGTGCGGGGAGAGTGATACTATACTGCTGTGACATGTGTAATGGCTGTGAAATGCTGTGTGTGTGTGTGTGTGTTAGGAGTGGGGATCTAGTGCGGGGAGAGTGATACTATACTGCTGAGACATGTGTAATGGCTGTGAAATGCTGTGTGTGTGTGTATTTACCTACTTGTATTTACCAAATTGTGTTTTGCAGGAATGAGATTAATCTCGTACTGTCCCGTCTGATATAAATTGATCACACTTTTGCTTAAATGAATGAATACTTTGAGTACACACCACTTCTTTCGGTAACTTATTCCACTCATCAACGATTCTATTACGAAAACCACATCTTCTTATGTCTTTCCTGCTTCTCCTCTCTAGTAGTTTGTAATCATGTCCTCTTGTTCTCCCTGTAGCTGGCTTGATGAAGTCTTCTTTGTTGGTGAATTCTATTCCTTTGGCGTATTTATACATTGTTATGAGTTCGCCTCTCTTTCTTCTATCACGCAGCGAAGTGAGACCCAGGTGATTTAGTCTTTGTTCATATTCTAATGGTCTCAAATTGGATACCCATCTTGTGATGCTCCTTTGAATTTTTTCAAGTTTTTCAATGTGCTTTTTTAAGTGCGGGCTCCACACCACTGCGGCATATTCTAGACTTGGTCTGAGAAATTGGGTAATTAACCCGGCAAGCGCTATAGGCCTCACGGAAGGCTTCCTATAGGGAACGCGATAGGCCTCACGGAAGCAAGACCATAAAAAAAGCCTTCCAAAACATCCCAGGGGCTATCAAAACAAAGGAATTTGTCTCTAGGTGAGATAATTCCCCTCTAGTACTCATCCATGTGTTTCTCACCCCCCCCCCCCCCTCCCCTCCTTCCCCACCTTATTCCCCCCTCCTCAATTATCACCTATTTTTCCTCTTATTTTCATCATTTATCGGTTATTTTTCTCTCCCGCGATAATGTAGCACAAGTGGGTTGCATAAAAGATCGTTATATAACACCCAGACACCGGCACACACCGCCCGCTCGCCTCAGTTGACTCACAGACAGGAAGAGGGGAGGGTTGCCTGTGGCTCTCTCTCGCCTGAGATTATGACCGGGTGGCCAATATCTTTGTTTTTCACCACCCAAATGCTTTTCCAACTTATTTTAGCACTCTTGAAGGTTCATATATACTGTACATCATATATGTAAAATAAAAGCATACCGAAAACAAATAATGCTCTATATTGTAAATATAACGAATTCTGTCAGAATCCAAGGCTAGAAATGCACAAATAACTACCCTAGCCCCTAGGTCTATTTCGCGCTTGTCAGGTTAAGATCTGAATCATGTCCTCGTCTAAATATTTGAAGGCAGCTCGCACATTTGCCCACCAAGCATAGGCCTTTTTTACTAAGGCATTGATGTGGTCACCAGGATCTAGTTTCGGGTTCACAATTACTCCCAATTTGTTTTCTTGTCTTGATTAATTTTGTCCATACTTAGTGTACTCAAACTAGTATGAACAGTCTCGATGTTACGTAATCTGGGTTGATGTAGCGTTACGTATCTTTCCGTAGTCTTAAGTTGGACGCTTCCATAACCTTGGTCGAGCGTTCCATGATTGGGTAGAATATATTATTCTATAGTTGTATATGGGAAAGTATTGTAGGATTATAATTCCCATATATATATATATATATTTGTATTATTTAAGATTGTTTATAAGTATCTCATTGTAAAGAAGATGAGATACATTTTCCATATGTTATGCGCATGCGCGGTATGTCACGACAGAGACGAACATAACGCGCTCGCCACTCTCCAACCAACCTCCGTCCCAGCTACACACGCTAAGCCTTCTTCCTATAGTTTCATAATCAGGTGTTTTCGCTTCACGTTCATCTCATACTCCATATAGTCACTAAATCATCATCATTGTTACTTAGCACAACTTAACGTAAAATATCTATCCTATCCTAGCCTATTGTAGCCTCTTTTCATACTTTGTTTACTATACTAACCACTTCCAGTCATTTAGCCTATTTTCCGCCATCCTCCAATCACCAGCTGAGTTCATCTAAGGGTAATTATATATTCTATATGGTTAATGTTTCTTCAATAATAATAATATACAGTCCACTTATCTAAATTAGCCATATAATTTGTCCTTAAACCTTTCACTGGTTTGCCCCCCCCCCCTCCCCCCCCCCCTATTTTTGTTGGGGAGTTATTCGGCGGTCGGTAGTTGCCTTGCTTGGAGTGGGGCTGGCCTATCCCTGTTTTTGTCATGAGTCCTACTACGTCCTCCTGGCCCCGGTCTTTTTGGCCCCATGGGGCTGTCGGGTTTTTTTCGTCCGCTCTTTGCTCTGGCCGTCCCAGGTGCCTGACCACCAGTGGGACAGGATGTGGAAACTAGTGGATAGGTCAGGGCTGCGACGGGAGTTTTACCCAGAATGAAAGTTATAAATCTGATTCAGTACAGTACTCAAAACAATAATTAGCCTACTTTAAATGCTTTTTCGGGCTCATTACATACTACTTTAGCCCTAGAAAATATTGCACAATTGGCACGGCATTAAGATTAAATTAATTCATACTGTACTGTATTTTAAATTTAATCTAGATTTAATTTATATCTAGATCAAAATTATACTGAAAAATAACTTCTTTAAAATTTAAAGTTTATTCATTCACATATCTTTCTAAATTCTACTCTCGTCGTGTGCCCTGAAGGCGGGGTAATATGATAGCTGATAGGCTGAGTGTGTTAATCCAACTCAAAAAAAATTTCCTTGTGACTTCTTGAGATGAATTTTTCTTGTGTACAATTTTCACATTTATTAAATTAATAATATAGAATTAGCGGTACCCAGTGAGTTTAGCCTGTTTCAATTACCCTATAGGCTCACACTCTTCTTTACTTTATTATAACTTTAAACGGTACTGCTCTTTTTGACATCTGGAGACTTTTGGCCTATACTGTATTGTACTAAATTTCCCTCCCGACTTTTCTTAACTTATGGCGTAATGAATCTATAATTTCATAACTATTACGTATGGAGTTAAATTGAAAAGCTCCAGATTGCTTGTCTACAATTCTTATTCCGCATTTCGTGAGGGTGTTTTATTTTCGGCTCACGATTTAATTTGATTTCTCGGAGTACTGTATTGTTAGCCGCAACTTATTCGGACTGGCATTATTAGTTTGATTTAACGTGATTAGAATTTCTTCCTGTATAATCATGGCTAAAGGTGTACAAAAGCGTCGGGCTGGACTTAACCCGGCAAGCGCGATAGGCCTCACGGAAGGCTTCCTATAGGGAACGCGATAGGCCTCACGGAAGCAGGACCATAAAAAAAGCCTTCCATAAAAAATAAGGGCCTATCAAAACAAAGGAATTTGTCTCTAGGTGAGATAATTCCCCTCCAGTACTCATCCATGTAAATCTCACCCACCCCCCTCCCCTCCTTATTCCCCCCTCCCTCCCCTCCTCAATTATCACCTATTTTTCCTCTTATTATCATCATTTATCGGTTATTTTTCTCTCCCGCGATAATGTAGCACAAGTGGGTTGCATAAAAGATCGTTATGCAACACCCAGACACCGGCACACACCGCCTCGCTCGTCTCAGTTGACTCCCAGACAGCGAGAGGGGAGGGCTGCCTGTCTCTCTCTCTCGCCTGAGATTATGACCGGGTGGCCAATATCTTCGTTTTTCACCACCCAAATGCTTTTCCCACTTATTTTAGCACTCTTGAAGGTTCATATATACATCATATATGTAAAATAAAAGCATATCGAAAACAAATAATGGTTTATATTGTAAATATAACGAATTCTGTCAGAATCCAGGGCTAGAAATGCACAAATAACTACCCTAGCACCTACGTCTATATCGCGCTTGTCAGGTTAAGGGCTCTTTGACGGTCTTGACCTCTGATATTGACGAATTCCTTGATTCGGCGTCTAGAGTGGAGGTGGAGGCCAGGTTGCTCAGTATTCAAAAGCAACTTGACAAGTATGAGGTCACAGAGGAGGACCTGGCCGACACTTGCGAGGACGCCGAGTATATCGAGGTGATCAGAGAGGATACCCTATATATGGAGGGCATACAAGTAATCGTTTCCACACTGAAGGGGATCCTGATTACAGAGGTCAAGAAGGAGGTCAGGAAAGAGCCAAAGAAATCCGCAGTCAAATTACCACATCTTACTCTCTCAAAATTTGAAGGTGATGCCACCATGTGGTCGGGATTTTGGGAGATGTTCAAGTGTACCATCCATGACAATCCCGACCTCACAGATATACAACGCTTCACCTATCTAAAGGGTCAGCTTCAGGGTGATGCACATAAGCTAGTCGAAGGATTCATAATCGAAAGTGCAAGCTATGCCTCAGCAATTGAGCTCCTGCAAGAGACATATGGGCATCCAGATCGAATCAAGGCAGCTTATGTTACCAAATTCAATCAATTAGTGTCACCCAAACACCAAACAGCTGACCTGAAGGACTTCTATGCCAATACAGAGAGTGTGATGAGGTCAATCATTAGCCATGGTGTTTGTCTGGAGGAATTTTGTGTGGTGACTCTTGTCAATAAGTTACCATCACCACTAAAAGAAACCATAAAACGGGAAATGGGAGACTCGAGCCTGGATTATAAGAAATTCACTCATTGCCTCCAGGCTGAAGTGTACAATATGGCGGGTCAAGACAGAGTAGGGGGTACACCCATGGCTACGGCAACATTTACCGCCCAGAGTGAGTACAGGAAATTCAACTGTGTTCTGTGTAGTGGCACCAATCATTTATGGTACAAGTGTATGAAGTATAAGACAGGGCCTCTTAAAGTTAAAAGAGCCCGTCAACTACGTCTCTGCACTGGGTGCTTGTCAAAAGACCATGGCCATTCGGGTTGTACTAATCCTAACATAAGAAGCTGCAAGTTTTGTAAGGGCAAACACTTTCATTCCCTGTGTACACAAAAACAAGGGAAAGAAAGTAGACCAGCGGAGGATAACACCAAGAGAGAGCATACTGCTGCTACTTCAACTACAATGTCCGTTGCCACAGGTAAAAATACAGTAATCTTGCCCACCGTACAGCTGCCGGTAAAGGGTAAGGATAATAATTGTGTTAAAATCAGATCGCTACTTGACCAATGTTCTCAGAGGACCTTTGTGAAGTCTTCTGTTCTATCCTCCCTTTCCTACATTTCTAAAGGAACTGAGGAGTTATGTCTTCACGGATTTACCGGGAAACAGGCCTCTAGGGAATATAATGTTGTGGCACTGCAATACAAACACAGAGGTAAATTTCATCATCTAGACGCAATAGTGGTTGATGAATTGCCAGACCATAAAGGTGAAATTAACCTAAAGTCTAAACTGGTTAGTTTACAAAGTAAAGGCATAAAATTAGCCGATCCTCACGCAACGGACACAGATCAGCTGGAGCTGCTCATCGGAGCGGATCACTACTACGATATAGTGCGACCTGGGTATAAAAGGTCAGATAGCCTAATTCTGCTTCCTACCAAGTACGGGTACGCCATCAGTGGTTCATATGTGACACAGCCTACAAGCTCCAGCACAGAAGTAATTACTGTATTGAAAGTAGCAGTAACACCAATGGACGAATACATATCTACTGGCAATATTCCACCATGCAAAAATGACTTAAATGTTTTGTGGGAATTAGATCATATCGGGATAACCCCTAAGGAATATTCACTGGTTGAGCGTCAAGCACTATCGTCGTACGAGGATACCGTTACCTACGATCCCGACAGCCAACAGTATAAAGTGAGACTGCCCTGGAACAATTCCAAGGATCAGCTGCCATCTAACAAGGGTTTGGCCATAGGCCGTCTTTGGGGACTTCAGAAAAGATTCCTCAAGGAGCCTGACTTTTGCGAGGAATACTCAAAAGTCATAAAGGATCAGGTGTCCCGGGGTTTTATTGAAGAGGTGCCTTTTGATAAATCAGATACCGGGCATTACTTGGCTCATCATGGTGTAGTCAAGGAGAGCAAAACTACGCCAGTGCGTATTGTCTTCGACTGTTCCGCCAAGATGAGTGAACGTCATCCTAGTCTTAATGACTGCCTGTACACTGGACCCTCACTGGTGCCAGATTTGGCACAGGTTTTGCTTCGGTTTCGACTCGGTAAGTATGCCTGGGTGTCTGATATTGAGAAGGCATTTCTCATGTTAAGACTCCATGAAGACGACCAGGACTATACGCGATTTATGTGGCCCAAGTATCCGAGGCAACTGGATTCTCCCCTAATTTGTTACCGGTTCCGGGCAGTTTTATTTGGAGCGACTTGTTCCCAATTCCTTTTAAACGCCACCATTTTGAAACATTTGTCTTATGTCAGTGCAGATCCACAGATTATTCATCAGATTCGGTCAGGGTTGTATGTAGACAATTTACTGGGTACAGGAAATGAAGAAGATTTCCTGGTTGATACCTACGCTGTAGTCCGAGAGATTATGAATGACGCCCATCTACATTTGCGTGAATGGGCGACTAATAATTCTGTTTTGCGGACTGTACTGCAACGGGATGGTGTGGCGGCTGTACAGCAGGAACATGTTAGAGTGCTAGGGTTGTTTTGGAAAACGGACACCGATACCCTCTCATTCGGCGTTCAGTACGCGCAATATTCGCAGATTACAAAACGAATTTGCTTGAGTATGACAGCTAAACTTTTTGACCCCTTGGGGATAGTTCTACCGGTGTCGATCAAATCGAGATTATTCCTTCAGCAATTATGGAGGATAAAGTTAGGATGGGATGAAGTTTTGACTGGCGATCTGGTTCAGGAGTGGGATGACATTATTTCGGATCTTCGTCTCTGTAAGGGTTTTCATTTTCCTCGGAGAGTTGTCATGGACCATCCTGTGTCCATTCATGCCTTCTCAGACGCTAGCAAAGTCGCGTACGGCACCGCCATATTCTTTGTTGACACAAGTGGCAGCCGTCTCGTCATAGCGAAGGCGAAAGTCGCCCCGATCAAATCCCTTTCCATCCCAAAATTAGAGCTGACTGCAGTTCTGTTGGCTGCTAGACTCGTTCACTTTGTAGAGGAAACTTTTAAAAATTTGCTAAATGTCTCGGAGACAGTTGTATGGAGTGACAGCCAAATTACGCTCTACTGGTTACATAGCCGTAAGAAGCTACCAGTGTACGTCACCAACCGTGTCGACGAAATTCGTACCCTGCTCCCAACCGCAGAGTTTCGGTATGTGTCTACCAAAGAGAATCCAAGTGATTGCATTACTCGTGGTGTCTCTGCTAAATTTCTCAAATCTTCTGCGTTGTGGTGGAATGGCCCATGCTGGCTTAATGATCCCAACGAATGGCCAGAGAATATAGATTTGAGCGAGCAACACACTGCTATTGTGGCACCGGTAATTGACTCGGTGCCTGACGAAGACACACGGTTATGGGAGTGGGATAGATTCAGCAGCTATGAAAAGTTACAACGTGTTACAGCATGGGTGATACGATTTGTAGAAAATGTAAAAGCAAAAATTAAAGGCACACCGTCCACAGGTAGTGCTTACTTCAATGTGAAGGAGATCAGAATTGCAGATCAATTATTACATAAGCTCTGTCAACAAGAAATATATACGCAGGAATATAAATTACTGGTTAAGGGAACCAAGTCTAGGAATAACCTGATCAACCAATTGGGCTTGCACTTGAAGGGGGACTTGATACATTGCGGAGGCAGATTACGATTGGCAGCCCTCTCTGAGGCAAGTAAGTATCCAATACTACTGCCCCCCAATCATCCCTTCACCCATCTAATCATCGATAGGTGTCACCGACTCTGTTGTCATTATGGGGTTGGTCATATAGTCACCTATGTAAGACAACGATGGTGGGTGCCTAGAATCAGGCAGGTGGTCAAGAAAGTCCTTCGCAAATGCTTAAAGTGTAGAAGAGTACAGGGAACACATTATGATCCCGTCGGAATTCCTCCCTTACCAAACCTGCGAACTACCCCAGGTGACCCTTACAAAGTTACCGGGGTTGACTACAGTGGAGCAATCGCTGTGAAAGATTCACCCAATCTTGAGGTGTATATGATACTTTTCACTTGTGCTGTTACCAGGGCAATTCACCTGGAACTGGTCACCAACCTCACTTGTGATAGCTTCCTACATGCCTTCCGAAGATTCTGCAGTAGACAGGGATATCCACGTATCATGCTGAGTGACAATGCAAAGACTTTCATAGGGGCATCTACATATCTCAAAGAAGTGAGCAACAATCCTAAGATTCAGACCTTCCTAGCGGATGTAAAATGCGAATGGCGTTTCATTCCCGCCAGAGCGCCTTGGTTTGGCGCCATATGGGAGAGAGCCATAGGCATCGTGAAGGCGGGTCTGAAGAAGGTGTTGGGTAGAGCTCTCATCTCGATTGAGGAACTCAACACCATTCTCTTGGAGATTGAAGCCACCGTAAATGATCGCCCTCTATACTATGCTTCTGGTGATTTGTAAGACCTTACCCCAATCACACCCTCAGTACTGGTACGTGGATACAGACTGCTGGATCTTCCTGAAGAGCATGACGAGGATACTATGGAAGATCCAGACTACATAAGTAAGGAAGTGATATCGGCCCGCTACAAATACATTCGTAAATTATCGCGAGATATTTGGCATCGCTGGTCAACAGAATATCTGGTGACTTTAAGGGAAGCGCAAAGGAATAAACTAACACCATTAAAAGGTCATTGGCCTAGGGTAGGGGACGTGGTAACCATCCATGAGGAGGGCCCGCGCGGATAGAGGAGTTATTACCAGGTCGTGATGGTGAGGTTCGGGTAGCAAAGGTTCGCACCAGGACTGGAGTAATCACACGGCCAACAGTCCGACTATATCCTCTTGAGGGTGACCTCGATCGCAAGGACACCCCCTCGGATCAGTTATCCATTGAAGTCCCCTCTCTGACTTCTACTTCGGCGCAGCCTGTTGATGCGTCTAGCGAACGCCCACGTCGACAGGCAGCCCAGATATCCTCCCAAGCTTGGCGGGATAAGATTGCCTCCAGGCAAATCTAATCATGTAAATTTTGTATATTTTCTGTTGGTGGGAATATGTCCATACTTAGTGTACTCAAACTAGTATGAACAGTCTCGATGTTACGTAATCTGGGTTGATGTAGCGTTACGTATCTTTCCGTAGTCTTAAGTTGGACGCTTCCATAACCTTGGTCGAGCGTTCCATGATTGGGTAGAATATATTATTCTATAGTTGTATATGGGAAAGTATTGTAGGATTATAATTCCCATATATATATATATATATTTGTATTATTTAAGATTGTTTATAAGTATCTCATTGTAAAGAAGATGGGATACATTTTCCATATGTTATGCGCATGCGCGGTAAGTCACGACAGAGACGAACATAACGCGCTCGCCACTCTCCAACCAACCTCCGTCCCAGCTACACACGCTAAGCCTTCTTCCTATAGTTTCATAATCAGGTGTTTTCGCTTCACGTTCATCTCATACTCCATATAGTCACTAAATCATCATCATTGTTACTTAGCACAACTTAACGTAAAATATCTATCCTATCCTAGCCTATTGTAGCCTCTTTTCATACTTTGTTTACTATACTAACCACTTCCAGTCATTTAGCCTATTTTCCGCCATCCTCCAATCACCAGCTGAGTTCATCTAAGGGTAATTATATATTCTATATGGTTAATGTTTCTTCAATAATAATAATATACAGTCCACTTATCTAAATTAGCCATAAATTTAGTATCTCTCCATTTATTTTGTATGTTCCATGTGGTCTTTACTTCTCACTCCATCGCCTAGTTCTATAACATGACACTTTTGTGGGTTAAATTCCATACTCCACTTCTGGTTCCATTGATGCAATTTATCAATATCTTCTTGAAGGGCCTCACATGATTCCTCATTTTCCACCTTCTTTAGCAACTTTGCATCATCTGCGAACATGCTTATGTAGCTCTGTATTCCATGTGGTAGGTCATCTATAAAGATTAAAAACATAAGTGGTGCAAGCACAGAGCCCTGTGGTACTCCACTTGATACCTCAAGCCAATCAGAATGTTTTCCCCGTATAACTGTTGTCATGCCTCTCTCAGTTAGGAAGTCCTTCATCCACATCAAAAGTTCCAGTGATTCCTCCTTTCTTTTCGATCTTCCACAGTAACTTCTTGTGAGATACTTTATCAAAAGCCTTTTTGAAGTCCATAAATACACAGTCAACCCACCCTTCTCTCTTGCATGATGTCTATCACTCTATCATAAAAGCACAACAAATTGTGTGTGTGTGTGTGTGTGTGTGGTTGTTTGTTTTTCATTCCGTTACATCCCATATTGTTTAGATATGTGTCCAGTGGTGACATTTGTTTAACCCCTTCAGTACAGGTGACGTTTTTTATCGGATTTCAGCTACATGTAGATGATCTTACAAAGCTTAAGACAGTTATATGGTAGTTAAAAGGATTAATTGAGCTTGTCTGTAACCTTTTAATGGAAATACGTCCTTCCTAACTAGAATAAATTGTCTAATAGTTGCCAGAATAAAATGAAAAGGATGTCACCGGTACTGAAGGGCTTAACATTATAATACTCCATGGTGCTACATTAATGTACATTAATGAACATTCAGCGTACATTATATTGATACATTTACGTTATATCCTTGTTTACAGTATGTGCTAGCTGTTATTAGGCGTTTGGCATTGTTTGTACAGTTGTAAAGAGTGTTCATTCCTGGCTTCATAGTGTGGGAGATATTGGACATAGTTGCATAGTATTATTATCCCTGGTCGATATTGCGCAACTGTTGACCTTACTAAGCGTTTCTATAATAAAAATATTCACCTTCATGAACGAAATATGTGTCATTGAATTGATAGCATATTTGAATATTGGCAGATGTTAAGTTTTCATAAATTATCAACGATAATTTCTTAATAAAAAAAACCCACATCATTTTCATCACAACACCGACAAAACTACTAACTTTCACTTAATTAAACTCCCATAAATATTTCTACCTCCGTGACAAAGGTAAAGACAACATTGCCGTAGGACAAAATATGTGCCATTAACACCTAACAAGCGGCCTAGGCGGTAAATAATATGTAGCCACCAGCGGGGTGTTTTTACCCAAAATAGGGCTGTTTACGTGATCATTTTCATGCCTAAATAAGACCCAGAGCGTAAAACAAGTATCTATCCCTGAAAGGGCATAAACAGAGCTTTCCAATGACACCCCAACGATCCTTGTATGACCGCTAGTTTTCTTGCAACAATCGCGCAACACAAGTGCAAAAACCATGTAATTCGGTACTTTCCCTAAACAATTCACTGTGTAGCGAGTGTGAGAAGGTGGAGGAGGCTGGGATTCATGTCAGTTGGTCCACCACAGTGGTCTGGAGCAGTCATACGCTCGCTACTCTCCTGCCACCACTTGTCTCTCTCTCTCAGCAACATTATGTGCTGAAAATGCCACATGACTTATGTTGTGAGCCGCCACATAGTCCAAATTTCTTTCACTCGACATATGATGCGCGCCGCCAGTTAAGGGTTAAGAGAGGAATGCAAGGTAATTACTCTGCTGTTGAGTCACCCAAGTCGAGGGATTTGGTCTGTATCTGGCTTTGTCGGTGGAAGGTTTTAAGGCGGTTGGTATTGTTTATTGTTTGGTTGACTTAGTTATTAATTATTGGTGTATATAGTTTCCTCACTCGACATCCAGCAGCGTAAAGCACATCATCAAGATCTTCATTAGAGATACATTTGTACATTTTTCAATATAATAACTCTCTGGCCGAAGGATGGTTCCTCCAAAATTACAGGCTCGCTATCGCTGGTCAGGTAAAATTCGACACCTAAATGGCACGAAAAGGTCTGTATATAAGCATAAACAAAACACATAATTATCCATAACCCCATATTCATCACGCAATGCAGAGGAAGATTGACCCCAACTGTATTAGTATATCGGCCATATTGTACACCTAGTGGTGTAGCACAGTCACACTCAGATAATGATAACAAACAGGATGGTGAGCATTAACACTTCCCAGATGATGATGCATTGTGCAAGTTTATTCTGGTTATCATTAAACGAGATATTATAGATTAGGAAGGATCTGTGAGAATTATCAGGGTAAAGACCATCTCACTTAACCCTCTAACTTCCACATACCCCTCCTAATCTGAATACAATCCTCTAATAATAGCCATAAAACAGAACAAAATGCGTAATTGGATCTTGAAAGTGTTACCTAATGAACGACACGGTGTCCATTATTAAGGGAAGCTTTGTATTCATATGTTAATTTATTTATTAATTTATATATTTTTTCTCCTAAGACTATACTAAACATATAACCTCAAGACCCTCCTTTAAGATAAATGTGTAAATGTTACGGCTAAAGGCCTGTTCCTTCTAAATTATAGGTTCACTATCACTCACCATGAACAAATCGACACGTAAATGGCACAGTAGGTCTTAAAGGTGGTGATGCATGAATTAACACATTTACTTTTTATCGTGGTTGAGAGGTTCTACAGGAGCTGATAAATAACTGGTTATATATAATTTACCAAAAATATCACTCCGTAATGGCCAAAAAAACATTATTAACAATACGCACTGGCAACGATGTGTGACGTCACACCAAGAATAGAGTGCGAAAATATTTGGGAATTAATTAATTTCACGTCAGTCACGGGCAGTGCCTCCTCACCCCCGTCAGGAGCGGTTATGTTTGCCGAACTGCTGTGTGGTATTTGGGTTTTAACACACCTGGACCATGTATATGTCTTTATAAATTTCCTGAGGAAGAACAGTATGTTAGAAAATGGTATGTTTTTGCCAACCAGACAAGAATTTGGAATGAAAAGCCAAAGTCTAGCTGTAGGCCTAGGCTGTGTAGCCTACTTTACATTTCGAGGAGAGTGCATTCATTATTAAGCAACAGGTTACAATGGGCAAAGAGACTACATTTAAAGAGTAATGCTGTTCCTACAATCTCCACCCACAAGATACCTGCAGCTCTAATCGCTCTTCAGCTACCATAGCCTATTGCTAAACCATTCACCATTGCAGAGGCCAGCAGCAATGAAACGTCAAATGCAATATGGGTTGCATTCAAGGAGACTACTGCAGGACTTACCTCTGACCGGGTATAGGCCTAGACTACCCTAGTGTTTACTATACCCCTTTGAAATGACATTAGCCTAACCTAACAACCTTACCTAACCTATCCTAATATTATGGGTGGAGGCTGCCACCCCGCTGTTTTACATCTTTGACTTAGCCTAGATATTTGGTGTAGGCTATTTGTATGTGAAGTGGGTATTTTCTCAATTTATCGATAACGAAAATCCTCCATGAGGACTAGCCTAGCCTATATGGCGAATCTATTGGTGCCTAGGCCTATTTTCCCTAATAAATTGTTTCTCATAACGCTGCAGTAGGCTAGTGTCGTTTAAAATAACCCCTAGGCTAAGGCTAGTGCAGTTTATGACATTTAGGCTACTAGCCTAATCTTTCGCAGTAGCCTATAGGCTATGCTACTGGCTAGGTCGAACGATTGAATTATTAGCCTATTATTATTATTACACTTAGCCTAGGTGAGCCTATGGACAACTTATGATATTGGTAAATTTCTATAAGTGCACCATCATGAGTTTTTATTAGTAGGCTAAACATACTTTTATGGGGAAGGATATAGGGGATGGATGTAGATTCCGGTCGTACGGTCGTCATGTTTTCATAGGGCGATCGCCGCGGTTAACTTCGCGTCTATTTTGACGGCGATTTGTTTAGGTTATTTGCCCACTGCTGGCAGTATAAATGATGATGACAATATGTCATGGGGGAGGGGGGGGGAGCCCTCAACATATTATTGTATCCAAAGGCAGTCAAAATAGATGGGAACATGATGGCAAAGGTTCGACGCCACTACGGCCTACGCGTAGTGTAAACAAGGCTGGCGGTACGCCCGAACTCTACGTTCTACCCGGATATAGTATCCGGGTGTACAGGCCGACGGTCGGCAGGATTACATAGCCTAGGTTGATAAATTGCGGTTATGTTCCCGTCTATTTTGTCATGTTGTTACAGTTGTTTGCCCCCTGCTGGCAATATATATGAGGATGACAATAGGCTAAGTCATGGGGGGGGGGGGTGAGAGGGGGCAAAGTCCCCCCTCAACTTATTATTGTAAACCATGTAAGTCAAAATAGATGGGAACCTGATCGCGAGCGTCTGTGTAGTGTAATCAAGGCGGGCGGTTTTACGGTAAACCCGCATACTACATCCTTGCCCTTTCTGCTATATTTTCATGCTAGACCTATGTGTGTATTTTGATTATTTCGCACTAGTCTAGAAGTGTTGGTGGCTTTGTGTCAATTTATCACTAGCCTATATTTTCGCCGTGAACACAATTTCTGGTACTCTACTCCTACCTGTAAAGAAGCAGAATGTACATCCCTGGGCCCTGGCA
This sequence comes from Paralithodes platypus, assembly GCA_032716605.1. Taxonomy (NCBI): domain Eukaryota; kingdom Metazoa; phylum Arthropoda; class Malacostraca; order Decapoda; family Lithodidae; genus Paralithodes; species Paralithodes platypus. The sequence goes on from CM064541.1 coordinate 17,138,635, forward strand.
CTAGTCCATTACCTAGGTACGGTACTAATATGTGCACAGGCGCCTGTAAGAGTAAAGTCTGTGATAGATCCGCCACTTCTTGTGTTTGAATCCCAGTTTTGTTGACTTACCAGGTTTACTTACCAGGTAGGGCCACGCACTGTCCACGGAGCAGCTGTGTTCAGTGGGGGCCCAAGACATGAATACGGGCACTCTAACTAGATGCACGATTAGTAGCAGTTACTGGGAGTCCGGCAGAGATAGTTAGTTTATATTGTGCCCTCGTTGGAAACTAGCTTTTTAGTTGTGTTAGTTTGTTTGAGATGTATGTTAGGTGTTTTAGATGTGTGTTTTTTTTTAGTGTTTTAGTGAAATTCGTGGAGCGAGTCGTGTATTTCTGCTTGGAGGCGTTGCTTGAAGAGTCTGAGATTTGGTGCAGTAACGGTGTCCTCTGAAAGTGAGTTCCACCTCTTGACGACTCTGTGGGAGAAAAATCTTCTTCTGGCTTCAGAGGAGCAGTGCTGTACTTGGATTTTGTAACTGTGGCCTCTGGTGCCAGTCCTAGGGGCCATGGTGAAGAGGTCGGTGGGGTTGATGGGTGAGAGGCTATCTAGCCGATCCTGGCGATCCGTTCATATCAACTCGTGCGCGGGATTATCATATCTGTATTTTGTTGATGCCCCGTAATGGCAACATAGATGATGATTACACTAAGTTCTGAGGGGGTGAGTGCCCCCCCTCAACCAATCTTATAATGATTCGGATCCCTGATTAGGCCCCCTTGAAAGAAAAACTAAACGGAGCAAAATGTTACCTCGACTTTGTGCGATTTGCTTACTTTAGGGTAAATAAAGGCAAGAATGTTAAGTGCGGGCGTACCGCCAGCCTTGTTTACACTATGCATTAGTGGCGTCGGACCTTTGCCATCATGTTCCCGTCTATTTTGATTGCCTTTGGATACAATAATACCCCCATGACATATTGTCATCATCATATATATTGCCAGCAGGGGGCAAATTACCGAAACGAAAAAAATCGCCGTCAAAATAGACGCGAACTTAACCACAGCGATCGACAGATGTAAACATGACGGCGGCGGGGGAGGCGTCGGACCTTTGCAATCATGTTCCCGTCTATTTTAAATGCCATTGGAAACAATAATATGATAAGGGGGGCATGCCCCCCCTCACCTTCCCATGACATATTGTCATCATCATGTATATTGCCAGCAGGGGGCAAATAACCGAAAACATTGCCGTCAAAATAGACGCGAAGTTAACCGCGGGCGATCGCCTTATGTAAACATGACGACCGTACGCCCGAACTCTACATCTATCCCTAAATCAGTTGGCCTACGTTATGTTTGGTTAGTTTTAGGTATATCTAGCGATCCGCCTGCAGTCGTGTGTTTACACTGAGGAACGGATGATGTTCGAGTGTGGATCGACCCGCATATATCGTATTTTATGTGTATATTACATCTCGTAACTACAAAACTTGACGACTTTCCGTAGTTATGTACTATTCGAATAATTAAAGGTTTGGACAAGGTGTTTTTATCCATATTCACTCGTTAAACGTCTTAACCCCTCATTTTCCCTGAGCTTCAAGGCCATCGGGAAGGATGTAGTATCCGGGCATACAGTCGTCATGTTTACTGTACATAAGTCGACAGTTGATCACCAGCGGTTAAGTTCCCGGCTATTTTTTGTTATTTACCCCCTGCTGGCAATAGATACGATGATGCCAATAAGTCATGGGGGCAGTCAACCTATTATTGTAGCCCACGGCAGTCAAAATAGACGGGATCGTGATCGCGAGCGTCTGTGTTGTGTAAACAAGGCAGGCGGTACGCCCGAATACTGCATCATTGCCAAGCCCTCCCCACTTGTTCTGTTGTTGTTTTAATATTCTCGGTGTAATGGGCCCGTATATTACTGATTTATAGGGTTTTACCATAATATTCTACTTGAATATACAGATACACCAGGTTTTAGGTAAAAAAAAAAAAATAAATAAAAAATAAAACTGGCCAAAGTAACTAAATTTTTACCGATCATTTATCTCTCGATGAAATGCTTCATTATACATATGTGCTGTCTGGAGCTGCAGTGGGGCAGGCTATGAATATTAGGGAAAATATGGGGAAGGATGTAGTATCCAGGCTTACGGTCGTCATGTTTACATAGGTCGTGCGGTCGCGGTTAAATTCCGTCTATTTTGACTGCTTTTATTCTGCAATTTTCCCCCTGCTGGCAAAATATATGATGATGACAATAAGTAATAGGGGGGGGGGTACCCTATTATTGTATCCCAAGGCAGTTAAAATAGACAGGAACGTGATTGCGAGCCTGTGAGTAGTGTAAACAAGACGGGCGATACGCCCGAATACTACATCTTTACCAAAATGTTGGGTTAATTGAAAGACATAAAACAATGATAATACTTAAAAAATATAAAGTTTGCTTGGGTTTTTTTTTGGGTTTTTTTTTTTATTTAAGGAAACTCCAAAATTGGAGAAACTTACCGGTAAGTTTTCTCAAAACTTCACTCAGATTTGTTGTACAGTACTGTACCAGTATTTTTTTTCTTGTAAATCATTCAAATTTCACTTTCATACATAAAATTGAGTATACATTCATGTATGAGGATATACTGTACTGTATTTTTTAGACATTTTGATTAAATGTAAGACTTCCCAAACTGTTGAATTTTAATAATTTCCTAGGCTTGTTGGTAACTAAATTAAAACATTAAAACATGTAAATACAAGTATACAATGACACTTACGAAATAAAAAATATAATTAGTAAGAATTTGTTTTATCTTTAACCCTTTCATAGAAATACTAACTTATTAGATTAATGCAATACAGAGTATGTTCCCAGTTTATTTCCCTTATGCGATTATCCTATAACACTGCATTTTGTTGCATTCCATATACTGGTAATAAGCACTTTTTGCAGGTTCTCAGAGCATTACGGGTGAACTCCAGATATCTAGAATCTGCCCTATGCAGATTCTAGAAAATGTAAGTGGGCTGTTAATTTAAACCCCACGCTTCAATAATCTACCGGGTATGTACAGTCATGGTCAGAATACACCTAATACAGTACAAGACAATGAACATTAACTAGTGAATCCCAGTAATTTGTCTGTGCGGTTCCAACAGTTTTCCAATATAGTTATCCTGTGTATTATAATTATCTCTACAAAAAAAAAAACAGAAATTCATGACCACGACTATATATTAAGTATACGGTATAGCATAGCTTCTAATGGTAGTAAAATGTGAGACGTAAATATATACCGTATATATATATATATATATATATATACCGGTATATATATATATGCATGTTTCTATCTTATCTCTGCCTAACTATAAACTTGTATAGGAATAAACTCCATTCCATAGGAATGGAGGGAGGTAGAATAAACAGGGTAGTTGAAAGCCAGATAAGCAGAGAAGAAGTAAAAGAAGCAATCAATAGACTTAAAATGGGTAAAGCTGCTGGAGTAGATAACATCCCAGGTGAAATGCTGAGATATGGAGGAGAAGAAGCTGTTGACATAATGAATAGGTTATGTAAATTAGCATGGGAAAAGGAAAGTGTACCAGAGGACTGGAGGAAAGCAGTGATAGTACCCTTGTACAAAGGGAAGGGTAGTAAAGAAGAGTGTAAGAATTATAGGGGAATTAGCTTGCTTAGCATACCTGGAAAGGTACACGCAAGAGTAGTAACAGAGAGGCTACAGAAGATAACGGATGACAAAATAGGCGAGGAACAGGGAGGTTTCAGGGGCTGCGTTGACCAGATAGCCTCAATGTGATTGTTGGTAGAGAAGTATCTGGCCAAAAACAGAAAACTCTATGCAGCATTCATGGATTTGGAAAAAGCCTACGACAAAGTAGACTGGGAGGGCCTGTGGGATGTGTTAACAGTATATGATGTGGGAGGAAAGTTGCTAATGGCAGTAAAATCTTTTTATAGGAATGCAATGGCAAATGTGAAGGTAGGGGATAAGTTAAGTGAAAGTTTTGAGGTCAGTGTAGGTGTAAGACAGGGATGTGTCATGTCAGCTTGGTTGTTCAATATATACATGGATGGAGTGATTAGGGAAGGGCTGTATCAATGGGTGTGGGAGCTAGACTGGAATCAGAGGGAAGAACATGGAAGATTTTAACATGCCTATATGCGGACGATGCAGTCCTGTTGGCAGAAAATGCTGAAGAACTTCAGAGAGTGGTCACTGACTTTGACAGGGTATGTGAAAAGAGAAAGTTAAAGGTCAATGTAGGGAAATGTAAGGTAATGGTGTTTGAGAGAAGAATGCATGAAACCATAGATTTTAAGGAAAAATATAGAATCAAGAAAGAACACAAGAAAGTTGTAAAATAAAATTGAAAAATGAAGTACTAGAAGAGGTTGAAAGTTTCAAGTATTTTGGGAGCTGTATTATGCAAATATGGTAAAATGGAGAGTGAGATAAAAGAGAGAAAAATGCAAGGGAGAAAGGTGATTGGAGAACTTGATAGTATTCTCAAAGGAAGAATGGTTAGCCAGGAAATCAAAAAGTCACTGAGAAACAGTGTGCTGCTCCCAACACTCTCGTATGGAAGCGAGACATGGACGGCAAGTGACGAGGACCTCTTCAAACTGAGAGCTGAGGATATGAGCTTTTTCAGAATGGCAGCTGGCATGAATAGGCTAGATGGGCCAAGTAATAGGGAAGTGTACGAGTCCTTTGGAATGGAAGAGCAGGCTTTGGGCATTGATTGTGGTGTGGTTGAATGGATAAAGAGAAGTACTTTGAGGTGGTATGGTCATGTTCAGAGAATGGATGAAGACAGAATGCCAAGAAAGATATATGGGAGTCAGGTGAGTGGAACCGCTAGTAGTGGAAGACCACCTATGGTATGGGAAAAGAAAGTGGAAAAATATATTGAAGAAAAACTTCCACGTAGTGGAAGGGGCATTGTAGCACGGGCAGGGGAGGCATGTCATGACAAAGTAGCTTGGAGACGTTTCTGTCATGGCCATCCTCTAGTGGGGGTTTCCCAGGGGGAATCAAGGTGTCGGAGATGATATGATGATTATGATGTGTTAGGTGAAACCCTATCAGTACTTTCAATGTTGTATAATGTACAGTATACAGTATACTGGTACTGTACTGTTTTATCTTGGGGTTAAGAGTGTATCACCTGTATTTTTATATTTATGAATACCGGTACTACTGAAATAATATCAATATCTTTGATAATATTTTTTTCCTTCCCAGGAATACCCTACTAAAGGATGACCATGGTGGGAACACCTCCAGCTTTTTTTGTCCAGACATGCCCCTTATGCCCATCCCAAAATGGTCCCCATTTAATGTTTTGTTTTTTCACTTGCTCATACCCAGCCTATAGGTCAATCACTCTGATATAAATGCTGGAAAGTACAACTGATCAACAGATCTGTCATACTTTAAAGCAAATATGTTTCTTTTATTATAAAATGTGTTGCATAATGTTTATGATGGGCATCACAGCCTACCTCACTGCAAAGTTTTACCTATAGTGTTATCTACTCTAGTGTTACACATTTTCTAACAATAAGACAGAATAACATGCGTACCATACCATCACCCTCCATCTTCTACTCATATAAGCTCCTTATTATACCACCTGACACATCTTCAGTATTTCCTCTTCTAACTTGCTTTTCAATTACAGTACAGTAGGCCTACTGTTTATAGTATGACTTCATATTGCACCATTTTATCCTTTAGCAGGGTCATCCTTTGAGTATACTTATCATAAGTGTTTTAGTACAGTATATAAATTCACACTATAGTATGATGTCTGTTACTATCTGGTCAAAAGTGATATTTGTTTTCTTGTTCACCTATTTCTCTATATGTATAGCTGGTACAGAATAATAAGCATAGGCTAAAGCTACTCTAAAAATCTATATGCTAAGATGATCAAACAATTTTATCTGTTGTTTGCTATTTTGAAGAATCTGGTTTAGTCATAAAATTTAAACTTTAAACTTTGAAGGTGTGACAAAATATTGACACAATTATGTATATTCACTTCAGAAAAATTAAAAGAAAATAATTGTGATCAGCAGTACATTATGTATGATAAAACATATTCTAGTTACAGTACGGTACTGTACTTTTAAAGGCATTACACTTACTCATTCAGTTTTCTCTTTGTATTTGTCCATATTGTTGCCTATAAGCATAGTAGACAGCCTGAAGATTCCACGGGCATAAGGCAACAGATATAAACCCTGGATGATCAATCATGCAGTCAGGTATGGGTTCAGCCTCACAACATTCTTTCTTGCTGATCTACAAGTACAGTATCCTGGCTACACCAACATGTCAAGAAAATACCCCCTATATCATCACCAATTCATAGCATAAAAGATGCCCGGCCATATTCAAAGATGCTGTGAACTACCGGTACCGAATAGCTGCTCTCTCCAATCAAGTGACGTTTATAAATAAAGTGTCGCCATCTAGTGTTGTCAATGACAGGGTTGTGTAATGTCACCGTGGCTGTTTAATGGTGTGGTGAGGGAGGTGAAAATGAGAACTATGGGTAGAGGTTTGGGTTTAGTAGGAAAGAGTGGTATATATTTGGAGTTCTACCAGTTGCTGTTTGCTGATGATATAGCATTGGTAGCAGATTCTGAAGAGAAACTGCAGCGAGAAGTCAAAGAGTTTGGTGTGGTATGTCGGAGGGGGAAGCTGAGATTGAACATCAATAAAGTAAAGTGATGGTGTGTAATAGAGGTGCTTGTAGGGGAATCTAGATGTGAGACTGGATGATGAAATACTGGAACAAGTTGAGTGTTTTAAATATCTTGGAGGAATGATAAGCAAGGACACATGTGTGGAAATTAAAGTAAAAGAGAGAGTATGTGAAGGAAAGAAAGTTTTCGGAGCAATGGTAAGTATGTGGAAGGTGAGAAATCTCGGAATGAAAGCTAAAAGTGCAATGTATCAAGGGATAGTTGTACCAACAGTTATGTATGGGGCTGAGACATGGGCTTTGAAGGCAAAAGAGAGGAGGAAGTTGGATGTGATGAGAGATGAGCCAGAAGGGTCCTGTGCTGGTATGGACATGTTGAGCGAATGGGAGATGAAAGGCTTACAAAGAGAGTACTGTATATGAGTCAGATACAAAGGGAGGGAGGAAGACTTACCTCCGTTGAGATGGAGTGATTGTGGAGTACAAGCGTTGAAAGATAGAGAGATGACTGTAGAACAGGCAAGAGCAGTGGTAATAAATAGGAATGATTAGAGAATGCTTGTGAATAGTTGAGAGATAGCGCGGGCGTTGGGTCAGGCGCCAGTTGGACTAGATAATGTGTAGTCCATCAAGCGTCTGGCCCGGGGAGCCGGTGTATATGAAGGGTCATGTCTGGATGTGAGGTGGGCGGGCATTGTGGTGTGCCCCGCTGCGTGTCTGCATGCTAAGACCGGAACCTCTCCGGGAGGGCTGGGGCCAGTGAAATGCTGGAGGCCCCTAGTGATCTTTGGCCTCTGGGTCTTTTCCTAGATGATCTAGATGTGTGTGAATATATATTTTTGTTAGACCATCTCAAGCTATGGGGTATGTCCCTGTGTATGAACATACATCTATTGTGGCAGAAAGGAAGCAACAAACACCTTGAAGCTCCATTGTCTCCATCTCATCTAGTGCGACACATGAAGCACCCATCATCTCAAAGCTTCAATTGATAATCCTGGGGCCTCGTACGAGTTACAGGCTATTGAAAAGCCTACAGTCAGGAAGCTGAGACATAGAAAAACAAAATAATAATATAATAACAATAAATGATGACCCAGTCATTCACATACAGCATATACAATGTACAGTACCGGTACTGTATAATCTCATTTCTTCTGTATGAGCAAAGGTAGCCAGGGTAACAAAAAAAATATATATACTTTATAATTATACCAGGTATATATATATACAGGTATAGCCTATACTGTACATGAACGAAGGCGGTGCTGGTTGGGGGGAGGGGCGTCGACTGACTGGGGACAGAGGTGCACGGGGGCGGTTCGTTCGTGTCCACCCCTTCGGGGATCACGGCGTCAGGCAATTGATAGATAGATAGATAGCCTATACTGTATATATTTTCCCACCAACTGTACAATGTTTTTTTTTTTTTTTTAGCCTATTCAGTACGGTACCAGTATATATTTGTGTGATTGATTTAGGATTTGTTTCCTACCTACTTTAATGATATCTCTTAAGTGCCATATTTTTTTTTTTTTTGTGAAATACCTTTCATATTGCCTTGATGACGGTTGGTCTACAAAATACCGCGAAAGGTCAAAAGTGTACCCCCAGTCCAAAGTCACCCCACTTTACAATACTGTACCGTACCTGCCTTAGCAGAACTACTCTACACAGCAAATAAACTTTTTATTTGGTTCCAAATTTGCTAATCCTTTTAAAATATTACATACTGGCATAGTGAAGTTTCAATAGGTGTGAAGATATACTACTAAGTTTGTGTGAATAGGCCTATACTTAGGCACATATCCCATAGCTAGGGGTGGCCGACTCGAAACAGTTGTTGTTGTTGTTGTTCCCTAAGCTGCCTGGCCGAACAGCCCCGACTCCCTAAGGAAGGCCATGGCCACGGTCGGGCTTTCCCACACAGCTCTCAAAGAGTGTATATTGTGTTGTTGGCATTAGTGGTTGTTTGAAATGCAGTCTTCTATGATGTGTTTAATGGTATGGGGTGCTGTGTTACAACCTGGGCAGGTGTCGACGACGGAGTCATCCAGTCTCTACTGATAGCTCAGAAGAGCCGGATGGTGTCCGCATCTCAGCCTGGCCAGGTGGACTCTATCCTCGCGAGGAAGGGAGGATTCAGAAGGATGGATTTCGGGAGGTCGTGCTTGCAGCTGGGTGTTGTCTATGAGTGAGTGAATGGAACGGCGAGTGATATGAGTATGGATGTGCTTCCGGAAGTTGGTTTGGGGTGGGCAGGGAGGGAGAGAAGACAGTATTTGTGTGTGATAGCGTGTGCTGGGTGTTGTTTTGATATTTCTTGGTCTCTGTGGGTGTGTAACCATGTAGTGTAGTGGGTGGTGTTGATTCGTGGAGGCTGCTGCCAGGAATTGTGTGACTCTCATGTCTAGATGATCTTTGACTTTGAGGACTTTGGTTTCTTGATGTAGGTGATCTGTGGGTGTCGTAGCTGTGCATCCTGTGATGATTTTCTGGGCTTTATTTTGAATGGTCTGTAAGGTCTTATGATGTGTTTCAGCTAGGTTGGAAGCCCAGGCTGGGCTTGCGTATTCCATAACTGATCTTATGTATTGTTTGTAGACTGTGGTGGTGGTTTCTTTGTTGTGTCCAAATTTCGTGTGGGCAAGTGATCTGAGGGCGTTAAGTCTGGGTGTCAGTTTCTTTTTCGTGTTTGTGGTGTGCTGTTTGAATGTCATTTGGGTGTCGTATGTTACTCCTAGGATTTTGTGTGTGTGTGTGTGTGTGTTAGGGTTGTGTTGTTTATGTTGAGTCCCGGGACGTAATCGTGCTCTCCTGTCCAGCTTGTGAGGAGGGTTGCAGTGGATTTAGCTGGGGCTAAATTGAGTCTGTTTGTAGTGCACCATTCATGTAATGTGTCGAGATAGTCTTGAAGGAGTCTTGTTGCTGTGTCTGGGTTTTGGTGCGTGCTTGTGAGTGTTATGTCGTCTGCGTAGGAGGCTATGGTTATTTGGGGTGAATTTGGTGTATTTATATCATGCATGTACAGATTGAAGAGTGCGGGCGACAGGACGGATCCTTGCGGGACTCCGTTTGGGAAATTTCTAATGCTAGATGACTGACCGGCAAAAGATACATGGGCACATCTGCCTGCTAAGAAGTTGGCCAGCCATCTTTTTGTGTTGTTGTGCATGTATGTGTTGTAGATTTTGTTTGTTAGGTTGTGGCGGGGGATGGCATCGAAGGCTTTACTAATGTCGAGTGTGGCAAGTACTGATCTGTGTGGTGGTCTAGCTGAGTTGATGCCGTCGAAAGCTCTTTGTGTAAGGTCTGTAAGAAGAGTGTTTGTGGAGTGCAATGGCCTGAAGCCATGTTGTGTTGGAGAAAGGGGTAAGTCAGGTGTCATCAGTTGTAGTACAAGGTGCTCTATGACTTTGGAGGGGGTACAAAGGAGTGTGATAGGGCGGTGTGAGGAGGGTAGCGTGGGGTCTTTGTTAGGTTTGGGGAATGTGATGATGATACCATGCTTCCAGATGTCTGGTATTGTGTTGTGTGAGTAGCTGTAGTTTGATATGTTAGTGAGTGCTTGTATGCCTTGTGGTCCCAGGTGTCTGAGGTGAATGTTGCTTATGTTGTCTAGGCCACAGGCGGGTGAGAGCTTGAGATTGTTGATGATATGTTTTATCTGGTTGTTGGTGAAGGGTGTATAGTCAGGGCGTCTATGCCGTGGGACCACCTCCCGAAACTGCCGACCCTCCTGTCCGGGGACAAGATCACCGACAGTGGAGGACAGCAGGCTGCCGACCGTGGGGAGCAGTTTCCGGGAGCCAAACCGCTACAACTATCCCCTGACCCCTCCCTGGGGGCACACGTCCTTGGAGCGGCTGCGGTCGCGCCGGTCAATTCTCACTCGAGACAGTTACTGCATATACCGTACTGTTGAAGTTATAACCAGGGATGGAGTATTCGTTTTTGTTATTCGTATTCGAATGCATTCGAATACAGTAATTCAGGGTATTCGTATTCAAATTCTTGTAAATAAAAGTAAAAGTATGTGCATTCGTATTCAAATATTTGGACAAATTATTTGTATTCTTAGAATAATATGGCGAATACAAAGAGAGCGAGAGCAAGAGAGAGCTGTCATCGTTCGTATCTCGTCATATTCACAAATTTGATACCATACCATATATCTAGTTACTACACTATATAAGTTTAACCCTCCTCTAGCGGGTGCTCTGTGGCCGTTTTGGGCCTTTCTGGGCCGTTCTGACTGCTATATCAACCATCAGTATGAAAGGAACTGTATTGCGCCGAAAACTAGGTGGAAATCGCTACACAATGACGCCACATACAGCTACGTAGCACTCGTGGAGCACTGACAGTGTTACCTCGAAGATGGAAGTTTAGCAGATTTTGCTACCTTGCTCACTTTTAGCGAACTATTGGTTACACTGTCATCCTCACGTGCGGTGGGGGAACTGGAGTTAGTGTGGGCCGGGAGGCCACAGATGTCGGACGTATGGATCATTACTATCCCACCCATTTTCACTCGATTTCCACCCTTTTTTTCACCCGTTTTTTGCCAGTTTTTTCAACACGACTTAAGTGGTGAGCCGCTTTTAAGGGTTAAATACCAGTATTGAATACAGGTAGTGTCTGTTATCAGTCATAAAATAGTTAACCATTGCATAAGCTACAGTAATTAGCTAGGCCTATAGTAAAAAACTTAATTAATTTATGGAAAAGTATTCATGACTGTATTCATGAATACTTTCATAAAGTATTTGTATTTGAATACTGAACTCTTGTATTCACTCCATCCCTGGTTATAACATGAATGTATTCGTACATTTATTATTTCTTGACAGCATTTACACTCCTCATAGGTGTCCATCACATCACAATTCCCACACAGACACCTGCAATTATCTAGAGTTTTAATGTGGTAAAAGAATGGTACAGTACCGTATCACAAACTGCTAACAAGCTACCGTACCAGTACTTATACTGTATTACCAAACTATACCACTTAACAAAATATACTAGTTAACCCATGAACTGCTAGAACCTGTACAAAGAAAAGGGTATAGTTAAGGGGGGGGGGGGGGGGGGGAAGGAGGAGTGAAGGATGTGGCATGGAGAGATGCCACTACTTTCTATGTGTCGCCCAATTTTGAGACATTTCCCGGCACTGGCACAGTATTTGATTTGATGTACATGTTTACATACCGTGCCTGGCGGAAGGAACATAGTAGTTCCTGGGTTAATAAGCTATGCAACTGTGGACGTATGTGGGGAGGAGGCTGATGGTTGCCAATTCTTCAGGCAGAGATAGATAAAAAGGTACGGTACCGGTACACAATGAGAGGAGTGGAGAAGGGAAGTAGAGATGGTTGAACGAAATGTGCCGACTGATTTTATATGTATAGATGAACGAATGAGGTAATCTGTGTTTCATAATAGAGGGTATTTGGGGCAATGAGGGGATGGGGGTTGTCTGACCATAATGTGGTAGTAGCAAATATGTGAGTAGGCTACAGACGAAGTGGGTGAGGAAAGATAGAGTAAGGCAGGATGGAGGAGGAGCCATGTAGAGAGGGAAAAGGTTACAGGAAGAGTTAAAAAAGCAGTAGAAGACACCTAGATAGGTTTGACTTGAAGCGAATGGAGAAGGTGTAAGGGGTGAGCTTTGTGTTTATGGAAGAGATAAGTGCATGATGATAATGATGCAGTTTTTTACAACCATGCATTACCTGCTCAATAGCTGGACTAAGGTGGGTGCCCTGATGAACAGTGACTTCGGTGAACAGTTGCCACAGATTGCTAGATTGCACCCTCCACCACAGCACTGGCGTCTGCCAATAACACACTGGCTGGCCTGAGACTCGAACCCTTGACCGTGAGGTTTACAGGCGCGTGTTCTACCAACCGTGCTACGGCCAGCATGTGAGGAGTTAGGAGGAGGGGAAGGAAGTGAAAGGATTAAACAGTATGGTGGACTAAGGAGGTGAAACAAGCAGTTGAAGAGAAAAAGAAAGCATACAAGAGTGGTTGGGTAGTAGAGGGAATGAAAATTTGGAGAGGCAGAAAAGGGAAATGTAAGTGAAGAAAAAGAGAGTAGTGAGCCTGAGTACGAGAACAGTAGATGACAAATTTAGAAGAAATTGTTTTGGAAGGAGGTCAAGAAAGTTAGGGAGGGTGACAATGGAAGTAGGCCTAGTAAGGGCGTGAAAGATAAAAATGGGCGAGTTCTAGTGATGAAGCAAGCTAAGAAAGCACTTTAACCTGGGAAATGAAAGAGGGGGTTAGAATAGACCCATCACTGGTACTGTAGGACAGTGATGTAACAGAGCAATGGGTAGATGGGAACAAGGTGGGTGTAGGAAGGGCTGTGTAGATCAGATCTTCTCCTTGTGAAGAAGTACCCAGTATCTGCAGAAGAAATGGAAGTTTATGCTGCCTTCATGGACTTGGAGAAGCCTAAGACAGTAAGTAGAGAAGGTGTGTGGAAAGTACTGAAGATATAGCAAGTACCGGTAGTTGGTAAGTTGCTGGAAGCAGTGAAAAGCATGTATGAGGGTGAAAGAGCAGCAATGCGTGTAGAGAATGAGCATAGCGATTTCTTCAATAAAGCATGGGTGTGTAATGTCCCCATGGATGTTCAGTAGCCTATACAGCACATATTGTATGGATGGAGACATGAAATAAATCCAAGGAAAAGCAGAGGATGTTGCAGTACACTAGTAAGGCAATAGAGCGATGGAAGTTGCTTGTGCTACGGTTAGCTGATGATACTGCTCTTATGAGTGAGCGTTGCAAAGTTTGGTTTAGTAATTATGTTTAGAATGCTGTGTGAAAAACGGAACTCGAAGGTCAATAGGTCGAAGAGAGGAATGCATTCCCCCCCAGGGCTAAGGAGGCCTTCATCTTATGGTGAAGGAAGAAATTAATATACCCCATGCATCCTACTGCATGTTGTATAAGGCGACTAATAGGGGACGTGGAAAATGAGTTGTGGACTAACAGCCATTAGTAGCCTATACAATAAAGCCTTGTTATTGGCACTCAGGCACTGTCTTGGTATGGCAATGCCGAGACTGGTGGAGTGCGGTTAGGTGCCATAAGGGACTCTACTAGTTTAACCTGGGCGCTGTTGGCGCAACGCCAGAGTCGGCAGCAGTGTTACATGGTAGGGCAGTGTTGTGGCAGGATCTTGTTGTTCTAAAGTCCAAGTTGCCTAATGTACAGTAGAGTCTTGGTATGGTACCGTACTGTTTTGTTGCAGCACTGTTGAGGCTGGTATGGTTTGCAGATACTGCAGATGGACCTACTGTAGTTGAGTCTTGGGTAAGGGTTGTGTTAGCGGGTGTACCATGCCTTTGTTTACATAGTGGCACGCTCGCAGTTACTGTACATTCGCGTCTAATTTGACTGCTGTTATTTGCCCCTGCTGGTAATATATATGATAATGACAATAAGTCATGGGGGGGGGTGGGGGGCAAAGCCTCCCTCAACATAACAATTTATCCAACACCTGGCCTTGGGATACAATAATGGGTCGAGGGGGAGCTTTGTTCCCCTCAACCCCCATGACTTATTGTCATCTTCATATATATTACCAGCAGGGGCAAATAACAGCACTCAAATTAGACGCGAATATAAATGCGAGCATGCGACTATGTAAACAAAGCGGACGGTATGCCCGCTAACATAACCCTTACCGAGTCTTGCTGCGGCACGGTTAGCACTATACAGTACCAACATCAGCCAAAGTGCTGACATAGGCTATGGGTCACCCCTTGCATATTACATATACAAATTATCCACCGTCCACTGCCTTTTATTATTCCTGGGGGAAAGTGACCTAGGCCTAGGTCTAGTCAACAGTGTTTGAGAAGCTTAGGGACGCGTCTTGCACGAGAGGCAATTGTTTACATATTCGATGAAAAACCTAGCCTACTTAACCCATTAAGCCCCAGCTGATTTAATAAAAATGCACACTCCAGACCCAGCCACTTGTCAATTTTGTTTTTCCTGAAAACACAGGGATGGGTTAGTAATATAGGGAAAACCACAACAAAAACGCTCCCTTAGGTCATTTAGGGGTCCTGGGGGGGCGGCGGAAAGTCGCAATTAACATGGGGTGATGGGTAGGCAAAATACTGGAAAATCACTCCAGCGTGCACGCGGCTGGACTTACTGTAGGGGGCTGCCAACCATCGGTATTGTTCCGTGGGATCCTAAAGCAGTTCTCATACAAATCTGAACCCTCTACGAGCCTTCTATCAATGTTCAATTAGCGCCGTCGGCTATAACCGACGCTGGTACTGGCAGGGATTTAGAATGCCGTCGACTCACGTCCGACGGTGGTGTCCACCTGGTTAATCTGTATCTAGGCCTACTTGTATTTTATTGTGTTCACGAGACACGAACGAGTTTTCATAACGGGCGAGGCAAGCATAAGAGCGAGTTCAATAGTTTATTATTTTTTCAAAGAAAAAATATATTTACATGTGTTGGCCTAACCAGGCATAATCTCCACAATGACTTTAAACTGTCAAACATGTCTTAATAAAAAAAAAAATACCGTAGGTACCGGTAGGCTTATTTCTGCAGGAGAATGACGCCACTTTACGATACATTTGCTTTTAAAATATACACAAAGCTGTAATTCCAGTTACAGTATGTATATAATGTAAAGAAAAACAAACTGCCAAAGATATAAAGGCACATCTAGTAATAATAAAATTTTAGTTTGGTAAGGGTTGTGTTAGCAGGCATACTATCGCTTTGTACAGTATTTGCATAAGTTGTACGCTTGCAATTAGGCCTATGTTCGCTTCTAATTTGACTTATTTTATTTTATAATTTTTGATTACAAAATTATCCCACAGCCAGCCGTTATATGCCCCTGCTGGTAACATAATTATATATACAGTATGATGACAATAATTCAAGGGGGGTGAGGAGGAGCTTTACCCATTATTGTACCCCACGGCCATCTGCTGCACAAATTGTCGAGTTACTGGCTGTGGGACACAATACAGTAATAGGATGAGGGGGCTTTGCCCCCCACCACAACCCTTTTTTAAAGTGTTTCCATTGAGCATTAGAACACCTAGATTTGCAATTTGGCTATTTGTATGTATATTTATATCAAAACCCACAACATTCAACATTAAATAACCTAACCTCACCTGGAAAAGTTAGGTTACAGTAAGTTAGATTTGGTTTGGTTAGCCGCCCTAGAGCGTAAAAGGCCTGGGCTAGCCTTTTAAAATTTGTTATCTTTCAGGAGGATCACAGGTAGGCTAGGCCTGGGGCCTATGTGTCTATCTATCTATCTATCTATTGGCCGGACGCCTTACTCCCTTACGAGGGTGGCCATACACAGAATGCCCCCAAGCGGACCTATTCCCTGTGAGAGGGACAACCCGAGCCAGTTTAGTGAAGGACTTACAGGATTGACCACTCAATTTAGGATTCGTCCAACTCCGAGGCCCTCTTGTGTATCTTGTTAGCACTATTTTTCTACAGTGGTGTTCGGCTAATCCATCCACTAACCTGCCTTACCCTTAGGTAAGCAGTACGGATTTGTATCAGGTTTACTCCCCTAGACAGGTTGCCAACCAAGGCTGACGAGTCCCATCCACCCGGATTTGTATAAGGTTGTCTCCCCTAGATGAGTTGCCGACCAAGGCTAACGAGTCCCATCCACTCAGCAGTTGAAAAACAGAAAACCCAAGTCTTAGTCTAAAGAATTAGGCCTAGGCCTATGTCAATTTAATATAAAACAAAAATCTGAATATTGTCAGTCTCGCTTAGATTCCTACACACACACATAAAAAAAGGCCTAAAACAAAAAAAAAAAGAAAAAAAAAAAGGCTAACAGTAGGCTTGTAAGAAAGAAAAAAACCGGCCTAGAGGGAAATGTTTGACTGAAAAGAGAATAACTTCATAGCCTAGTTAGGCATAATGCAAAAAAACAGGCTATCAAACAAGAGCAGTTCCATCTTTTTCATAATGTTTATTTAGCCTAATAGGCTAGGCCTATACAAAGTTAAAATTATGCTTTACAGTTCTTATTACTTAGGATATGTCTTTGAAAGTGATCAATATAGGCTAGGCCTAGGCTAATTTCAAAACCAATTTTCTTGTAGGGCCTATTTTTCTCATCTTCAGCCCAGTCTTGAAACAAAATTACTCCATTTGACACCCTAAAAATAATAATTAGGCCTAGGGCCTTTATTATTGGCAAAATGATTAGCCTATGTTTAGGCTAGGCTACTATTCCCTGGGCCTGGGGTTCATGTGTAAGCAATAGCAAGTGTCCACCAACAGCTTGAGCCTGACGCCTGCGGCCTGAAGAGTGAAGACTCTGTCGGAGCCTGTCGCTGCCGCCTCTGCCACTGTTGGTTGCTGTGTCAGCTTGTGGTTCGAACTGATATGGTCAGATTATCATACGGTTGAACTAAATTTATTGTGCATTGCACAATTAACCTCTTCAGTACCAGGGACTTCCTTTTCATCATATTTTGGCATCTAGGCTATTAAGTTAGGCTAGACGATTTTATTCAGCTAAGGAAATGACGTCTAGCAATAATAAGACTTCAAACTATCTCAACCAACCACTTCAACTACCACAAATCCTTCCTAAGCTGCATAATATCGTCTAAATACAGCTAGACAAAAATATGACACATCGCTGGTTAAAAGGCATTTCAAATTGTTCACTAGGCCTAGGCTACTTTCACAGGAGCTCTCATAATCATCGTCCATTGTGCAGGTTGTTATACAACGAAGTTAAAGTTGCGAAATTACCGCTCATAGGCCTAGGACTCAGAGCCAGCCTCACAAATCACAAGACATCTAGGCTAGTCAATCTTTTCAGCCTCTCAGGCGTCTTGCCTGAATCCTCTTGGTGCTGTTA